>JAXGGA010003596.1:0-100047 GCA_038373865.1 Uloborus plumipes
TTTTTCTTTTTCAAATGCTTTACTTTTCTTGTTTTTTTTTTTTTTTCTTTTTTTTCTTTTTGTGATTATTTATTGTGAATAAAAAGTTCCAAGTATATAATTTCGATCAACATTCAACTTACCTTGAGAAGTGAAAGGAAAGTTATTCAAATTTTATTTCTGCCAATTTCAGTGGACGCCGATTAATTGAATCAGTAGCAGAAGACAACTGATGTTATGTACTCTTACAAGAATCGTGTAGCATTGGGTGTTCTACGCTTTCAAACTCAAATTTAATGAAAAACAATAAAGAATGGTGCTAAGCTAAGTCAATTGGTTCGAAGTTAGAGTTTTTATGTCGTCTTGGCACATAAAAACTTTGCAAAATATTTTAGATCATACCACTTACAGGACTCAAAATCATCAGCTAATTTTTTGACCTTAAAATTATTTATTGCGCTGTAAGAAATGAATGTTGTTTTTACGGTATAATACAGCCAATTTTTTAGTAATAAACTGTAAAATTGCTAATTTTGCAGTTTAAGACCGTGCATTTTACAGTTCTAAACTGGAACCGCTGCTTACAGTATTATACTGTTGTTTTTACAGTATAATACAGCTAAATTTTACGGCACTAAACTGTAAAATTGCTAACTTTACAGTAAGAAACTGTAAAATTGCTAGTTTTATAATTTATTACTGTATATTTTACAGTTTTAAATTGGAACTTCGGCTGCCAGTATTATACTGTAAAAACAACAGTTCATTTTTTGCAGTCTATTCCTGCAGCTGTTGTTTCACGAACTGAACTTTATTACTGCATGCGTTTTTTTACCTCAGATGTATGACATTTTGCCTAATCTACTCTAATAAAGCTCCGAAGTAAGTTTAAGTAATGCATTTTTCTTAAATATAAGTTACAACAACTTTTCTTTGTTCGTAAGTATGGGTAAACGTTTTATGTAAGTAAGCACGATATGTAATGGAAGCAAGATTTCCAACGTAAGTATGTTTTCACAACAGTGCGTGACTTATGATAAGAAAAACACATTTACGAACGAATGAAGTCGCTATCATCAAATTAACAAGTGATCGTAAGATTAATTAATGAGATGACTATAAAACATTTTGACTTCTTAAAATGAAGGTTCGCCTAAGCGGGCCCAGTCCCGAAAAAAAACAGGTTTTTTCGGGCGGGCCCACTTGAAAAACCCCGTTGTGTCGGTAAAGTGTTTTTTTTCTTTTTTTCAAAATTTATTGCATACTAGCTGACCCGGCCACGCGTTGCTGTGGCTAAGGTATGGGTTAAACTATAATGTTTCAATAGAAACGAAAAACTTTATTACCGTTATAGAGATCAACTTTATATAAATATGAATGCAGAGAGGTACGTTTTGAAAATACAATTCTGAGCAAAATCACTCTAAATTTTAATATTACACAGGTAAAAGTTCACAAATTACAGTAAAACCTTTTTTTTATTACAATACAATTGAAATACAAAATCACAAAAAAAATGAATATTGTATAACTTAAAAACCCGAAAAGGTACTATATTTACGAAACAGTCGAATTTTGAATCGCAAACTATGAGGTGTATATTTATGGTACAAAGCAATGTGATGGTACAAATTGTGTGTATAGAAATAATTTTAATCTTCGCACCATAAAACAGTACATTTTTCCTCCTAAGAATTTGTTTTTTGAATAGTAAATACCAAATGTATTTTTGAACGATAATTTGCAAATTTATTGCTACAGATGGATAAGCTTAGCAAATACAATTCTGAACTAAATCACTAAAAATTTAAATATTACATAGTTAAAAGGTCACATAATGCAGTGAGCCTTTCTTTGTCTAAATACATCTCACATAAAAATCACTAAACAATATGAATATTTAAAAACTCAAAGCTCGAAAAAGGTATGATATTTTTCACTAAAATAATTTTCCTAAAAAAATATTTGTACCTAAACATGAGTGAAAAATATTTTTAAAACATACAAAATAGCATATGTTAAGTATATAAACTGCGTTAATAAATTGAATTAAGTAAAGGAGAAGTAAGCAAATAATACTTTCCCGAATATTGATTTAACAATACTTACACGCACAATTTAAATTAAGAGAATCGGGACGAATATGCCAGAAACCGACTCGACATCCTTGATCGTTACCACTATTGCTTTTTGCTTCCGAAGCACCTGACAACCCAGCAGCAGATTTTATCTTATAGAAGCCAAGAATACAGAAAAGCTGGTAGCTAAATAGATAATTTGCAATAAAAAATATATTGCGGTCCTAAATTGAGATAAAAACTATCCTATCATTTAAGATGGACCAAACTGAAACTGCATCAGTCAGAAGGCGCAAGAGGACATATCGGGAGAATAAGGCTCCTATTGAACCGTAGGAACCTGGCTTTTCGCCAAAAACCTCCAAATCAAGTGCGAGAAATGTACTTCAATTTTGTCCCCGAAAGGTACAGAAATAAAAAAAAAGCTTGCGCTTCGCTATCGCCAGTTTCTAGCAAAATTTGATACAGTAGCGCTACTCCAGTTACTCTCTCTTTTTCCTTAAAATTAAACATACTAAAGAGAGGATTACACTATGACTCGGTCAAGCTCTGTTTGACAGATACTGACGCTAATGACAGAAGTAGAAATTTAGACATGAAAACACAGGTTCAAAGTCAACTCAAACAAGATTCATTCTTGTCAGGTTAACAGAAAGAAAGAAAAAGGTCGGATACTTTTCAAACAAAAAAAAAAAACTTCGTAACGTCGTGTTTATCTAACCTCGTGTTTACCCGAAAAACATAGTTTCAATTGCGGTAGGGCTTTAATAATGCCCTCTACCTAGCAGTAAATTTGGACTTTGATGACAAAAATGCGTTTTTATTAATTATCAGTACTATGAAAATTATTATAATATGGATTAATTAACTAGAGGGTTTTATTTATACGAAGTAAAACTACTGTTGCAGCTTTCTAAAAACAGCCTGATATAGTTCAACAAAAGGTGCACGTGCTTATTTAAGAATCAATTTAATACCATTAATAAATGAGCAATAATTGCAAACCATCATTTATTTCACTGTAAGTAAAATAAAAATATAGTTTCACTTTCAATTAAATATTCAAAATTACAAGAATAAACTCCATTTTATCTTGAATATGTAAAATCCTGATTAATAATTTTAAATGATCCACTTATCGGAACAATAACTTTCACACAATCCACTGCTTACATTAAGCATATCTCAAATTAAAGAAGCTTGCTGCAGACTCTTGACAGAATTATTTGAAAAACATTCCATGAATAATTTCGCGCTCTGCAGCCATTCGAATCAATTTCACTCCTGTCTCATTAAACTTGTCATTTTAATTACGGCGCGGCGGAGAATTCCATCCGTGTTGGAGCCGTATCTTAGCAACCGCTTAAATGCTTCAGCCATGTAATTCGCAAATAATATTAATTTTCCAGAACACTCATTGCAGGAAGTCGGCAAATGAATTTATCTTGGAGGAGTCGCTTAAAGGGATCGAGTAAAACTCTCGAAGCTCTTAAGAAGGAGAGTTCGGAAGTTTTGCTCAGGCTTTAATGGATGAAAAGAGTTTCGTATTTTCGAAATAAAATCATCATAGGTCCACACTTTAGAAACAAGCCTAAACCAGTGAAGTAAAGTTACAGTTAATATGAAAGTATATACAGGGTGTCCACTCCAATCGTGGACCAATAGCTAATTTCTAAACCGTTAGAGATAAGCATATAGTTTATTTAGGAAAAAATCTCCAAATTTTGAAAGGAATTTTGGATCTATTCAATGTTTTTCAAAAAATCAAATTTTGAAAGAGTTACGAAATTTAAATTTTTATACAGCCCCCCAGTCCTATCATTCATATTTAGTAAAACATTCTTGACACTGTAACGTTTAAAACTTAAAAAAAATCACTGTTCTACGACAAAAATTGACCGAGTTATGACGTTTTGAAAAATCAAGATTTTGCATTATTTCATGACGTCATCGAGAGATCACTTAAGGGACCGTATGCGAAATCCTTCAAAATCTTGATTTTTCAAAACGTCATAACTCGGTCAATTTTTGTCGTAGAGGAGTGATTTTTTTTTAGTTTTAAACGTTACAGTGTCAAGAATATTTTATTAAATATGATTGATAGGACTAGGGGGCTGTATAAAAATTTAAATTTCGTAACTCTTTCAAAATTTGATTTTTTGAAAAACATTGAATAGACCCAAAATTCCTTTCATAATTTGGAGATTTTTTCCTAAATGAACTATATGCTTATCTCTAACGGTTTAGAAATTAGCTATTGGTCCACGATTGGAGTGGACACCCTGTATAATGGGTCATGTACATATAATGGGCCACCTGCTTTTATGGTGAAAAGCAAGCTAGGACACTGATGGAAACAAATGAATTAATAGTTGATTGGTTGAAACCTTTTCCTTTAAATATATACGAAAGAAAAAAAATGTTTGTAATAGTATTTAAATACTCTGCCATTTTTGGATTATGTATTGTTCAATAGTTCCATTTTTGCGTATTTTGGGTAACTATTATAATGTAAACTAATTTTAGTGGTGTTTAACTGTTCAATTTATGCTTTGGTTATACTTTCTATATGTTTTAATTTGAATTGGTAATCTGATAATTAATGACAAATTTCTGGTGTTGTTGATGTTGCACTTATGATTTACTAATAAAAACAAGTAGCTCACCTCATAAAGGGCTTTATTACTTTTTCGATGATAACGCCTCTTGATTATTTAAGTAGCGTGGGAAAAAAAGGCTTTTTTAAAAAAACTAAGCATACAAATTTAAGTGATCCAGTTTAGGGTAGGGTTTGCCAAAGCGAACCCAGCCCGAAAAACCCCGCCCGGGTTTTTTCGGGTGGGCCCACTTGAAAAAACCCACTATATCGGTAAAATGTGTTTTTTTCAAAATTTCCTGCATTTTGAAAGCATTCGTTTCAGAAACAAAGTAAATATTACGAATATTCATGATCAATACTAAGCCAAGAAATTGGTATTGATCAGTTTAGTTATAATGTTAATAGTTTGTTACAATGTTTAACTTTGGTCAGTACTTGGTCCAGAAATTGCCATCTTCCTTTCCTGACAACTTAAGTATTAGGAAAAAAACTACTCGTGAATTTCACACTATTGTTTTTTTAACACTTAGAAGCAACAATTGTTCCAATCTATAAATTAAATTTCAATATCAATTTCAAACATAATATCAAGAAAAAAATCGATATTACAATGCTGTTTCCAAATTTAGAATAAGAATATTTTTAGGAGGTCACAGTGATCTCTTTTGAGGACTCCTCTGATTTTACGAAAAGTTATAGTATAAGTAGGTGCACAGTGTTTGAATACAGAATTTTATGAAAATGATTCTTGAAAAAACCCGAAAAAAGCCGGGTTTTTCATCAACAAACCAGGTGGGGTGGGCTTTAAAAAAAACGGGTTTTTTCAAACCCAGGTTTAAAGGGAAGGCGCGCATTATTGATACTAAAATTCTCATCACTGAAACATGTAAAAGGTTAAGATTTATTGTTTACTAGTGGATATGCCCGGCGTCGCGCGGTTTTAAATGCAACATGCCAAATCCAAGAAAATAAACGTATGACTTTCAACTAAGCCCAGTAGAATCATATTTCTTAAACGAATTTTTTGTGACCATGCGGTAGATTAACTGGGTGTGAACTTAGAGTAGGAATACCTTTATTTCTTCTCAAAGGGTGTGAAGGAGAGCGTGAAATCAAACTTAAATGCGTTATTTATTTTATCCGTGTGATTTTCCAAAGAATCGCTTTCTATTTCCTAAATGCTGCCAAAATCAATTTTCTTTTTATTTAGCCCGGTATCGATTATTGGCATAGAGGAATATGAAAGTCCTAAGAAAGCAATAAATTTCATTCTTGCTCCAGAGTATCCTTGGTTCAAAATTTTCATCATAATTACTATTAATATTGTTGTTGCGAGGCAACCAAATTTTGCAACGATGGGATGAAAATTTAATCATTTATGAAATTTACTATTTTTCACAATAAACTTTTTTAAACTAAGCTTTTTAGAAATAAATTATAGCTTATCCTACTCCCTGTTACTGTAGCTATCTATGGTGAAAAAATGGTTAAAATCGGTTCAGTAGTTTGGAAGATTACCCCGTACATACATACAAAAAGTAGTCATTTATGTATATAGATTATCTTAAATTAAGGCATACTTCCAATGGTTTTATGCGTAAAAAATGATATATGAAGATTTAAACAATGATGGGTAAAAAATCTTACTACAAAATTCTTTTACCGTAAGTGACTTAATGACCTTAAGTGGCTCGTTAAAAGCCCATCTACCTTACATAGTATTAAAAAATGCCTTTGTATTTCAAAGTGAATTTTTATTTGAAGAACGCTGTGTACATTTTTTTTTGCCCCAAAACCACATATTTTGAACTATAGACTTTTAAATCTAAAACATTTTTTTTCAACTGAAAATTTTGCGTACTAAAATAACATGTAATTATAATCACTTATCTAAAATCAAACGTCACAACTTATTGTACTAGACATACTAGATTTATTAACTACAAATACAACTCGTACTGTAGAAGATTCAAGACAGGACTCAGAAAGTCTAGACGAAAGTTTTGCGAGTTGGATAGAAACTGAATGAAATGTCAAACGTACAGCAAAGCTGTCTGTTAATTCAGAGGAGTATAAACACCTTCCAACGGATAAAACAGATGGAGGAATAGAAAACTCACTCGCTGCCAATCAACTACATATAGTGAGTCTGATTAGGATTTATTTGATAATAGATATTTATGGCAAAAAAAAAATCAGACAGATTACTACACTATAAAAAATGATTGTTTTCACAGTATAATACAGCTAATTTAATAGTATCAAACTGTAAAAATTGCTAATTTTACAGTAATAAACTGTAAAATTGCTACTTTTACAGTGCTATACTGTAAAATTGCTAATTTTACAGTACTTAACTGTAAAATTGCTACTTTTACAGTACTAAACTAAAATTTGTTAATTTAGCTGTTTATTACCGTGAATTTTACAGTTTTAAACTGAAATCCCTGCTACCAATATTATACTGTTGTTTTTACAGTATAATACAGCTAAATTTTACGGCAATAAACTGTAAAAATTCTAGCTTTACTCTAAGAAACTGTAAAATGGCTAGTTTTACAGTTTATTACTGTGCATTTTAGTTTTAAATTGGAACCTCGGCTGCGAGTATTATACTGTAAAAACAACAGTTAATTTTTTTCTTCGGGGACTTCGTAAAAAAAAGAAGAATCTAATTAATGTTGTTGACTCAAAATAATCAACACTTAGCGTACGTTTTTTTGTAATGTAAGTATTTAAGAGCCGTTTTTTTTTTAAGAATCAGGCAGTCAAAAAACTTGACATTTTTGATTTTGCTGAAAATTTCAGAATATGGTCTTTATTTAAAATTATTAAACACGTGTTTTTTATTTTTTCAAAAAAATTTTTTTTTTCCGTTTTGGGAGGTCAGAGTTGGACTTAGCGCTTTTTTTCAATAAAAACATGCCAACTTAGATGAGCCAATACTTTTTGCTTTAGGAGTGAACCTTGGAACTGACAATTATTTTGTATTCTACTATATCCCCCTAACTGTAAGTGCATAAATATTTGTGGACGACTCTTGGCGCAAAGGTCAGAGGTCACTCAAAGTTGTACGAAAAATAATTTTTTAATGCAAATTTGACCGACCAAATCTTCTTGTGGAAAAGGTGCACCACGGTAGTGTATATATCAGTAAATACCCACTAAAGAGTAGTATCCAAAAACATAAAAATATGTGTGGTTGATATTTTGCACATCGAAATATTTGACTCTGAAGTTGCAGAAATGGCAAAATTACGTGACTTTGAGGGTCATTATCTCCTTGCACCATGAGTGACCAGATACAAAACTAGTTGGAGTAGAAGCCTTTTTTGTCCCAGAAACACAATCCGTTAACAAACCTATGGCTACTCTTTTAGTTTTTGCATAATTCGGCTCTAAACTTTGAAAAATGAGTGTTTTTCAGCGTTAAGAAAAATGGCCAATTACCTGTTTTAAAATAGGTATTGCTATTATTTGTAGCACTATTATATCCCAACTTCATAAATAGCTGAAATGGCATCTAAAGAGGGTTATACAGTTGAAACCAAATTGAAAATGAATTCTCGAAAATACTCAGTATACGTCAAAAACCATATTCTTTTATTTGTGCAGGCGACTTTTTTTTTTTTTTTTTGTTACAGCTCTTTATTCCGTTCGGTTCCAACATGGTAAGCAATTTATGTACTTCTTGTCGTTCTAGTTGCTGTAAAACTGGAAGGTAATGTATCTTAAGTCTAATATAAAGTAATTTCTCTTGTCATATCAAGTTTATAATTTAAAAGAATATTTTTAGATAGATAATAGACCTAATCTAAAAAAACTTACTTGTTCAGCTGCGCCCTCTTGCTCGATGTCATGAATGTCATCAAAAATTTTCAGACCTGTACCAAGGGGCTTTAATGTACCAAGACTTTTAACAAGTGACATTCTGCTAAAGAGGCTTCTGATTTGTGAAAAAGTTGAGTTTTTGATGACATCGACCAAGAGGGCACAGCTGAACAAAAGTATTTTTTTTGGATTATGTTTATTGTCCATTTCAAAATATTCTTTTAGCATTATAAACTTGATATGACAGGATGTATTGCTATATATCAGACTTAAGAGTCATTGCTTTCCTGTTTTACAGCAACTAGAACGACAAGAAGTACATAAATTGCTTACCATGTTGGAACCGAACGGAATAAAGAGCTGTAACAAAAAAAAAAAAAAAAAAAAAAAAAAAAAAAAAAAAAAAACGTCGCCTGGACAAATGAAAAAATATGGTTTTTTGACGTATACTGAGTATTTTCGAGAATTCATTTTCAATTTGGTTTCAACTGTATAACCATCTTTAGATGCCATTTCAGCTAGTTAGGAAGTTGGAATATAATAGTGCTACAAATAATAGCAATACCTATTTTAAAACAGGTAATTGGCCTTTTTTCTTAACGCCGAAAAACTCATTTTTCAAAGTTTAGAGCCAAATTATGCAAAAACTGAAAGAGTAGCCATAGGTTTGTTAACGGATTGTGTTTCTGGGACAAGAAAAGCTTCTACTCCAACTAGTTTTGTATCTGGTCACTCATGGTGCAAGGAGATAATGACCCTCAAAGTCACGTGATTTTGCGATTTCTGCAACTTCAGTCATATATTTCGATGTGCAAAATATCAACCACACATATCTTTATGTTTTTGGATACTACTCTTTTGTGGTTATTTACTGATATATACATTACCGTGGTGCACCGTTTCCACAAGAAGATTTGGTCGGTCAAAGTTGCATTAAAACACTATTTTTAGTACAACTTTGAGTGACCTCTGACCTTTGCGCCAATAGTTGTCCACAAATATTTATATACTTATAGTTAGTGGGGATATAGTAGAACACAAAATAATTGTCAGTTCCACGGTTCACTCCTAAAGCAAAAAGTATTGACTCATCTAAGTTGGCATGTTTTTATTGAAAAAAAGCGCAAAGTCTAACTTTGACCTCCCAAAACGGAAAGAAAAGTTTTTTTTTTTTTGAAAAAATAAAAAACACGTGTTTAATAATTTTAAATAAAGACCATATTCTGAAATTTTCAGCAAAATCAAAAATGTCAAGTTTTTTGCCTGCCTGATTCTTAAAAAAAACGGCTCTTAATATTATCAATCCAGAGCAAATAACGCACGCACATCCTTTACATATTGAATGCTCAATTTTACGATTTCCAATCTGTTTAGCGTGCCTCCCTAGAGAGGCGTGAAGCTATTTTAGCACGAACTGTCATCAACATATTATTTTCTGGTGTGAGCGCATATATTAAAAACACCTATATCGTTTCAGTGCACTGTATTACTATTTCAATTATGTGGTATTTTAATCATCTATTTTTCTGTAATTTGCATGAGTTCTAAAATATTGTGAAATTGTCAATGCTCATATTGCAATACAATTCTAAATGAATATGCTAGGGTGCATAAAAACATTTTGCAAAAAATATGGAATTAGTTCTTTTTTAACCCCTTAAATAAATTAACTTCAACATAGCATTTGTAAGTTGTACTGTTTCAAAAATAGAAGCGGGAGAAACAATTTCTTTAGGGAAAAAAGAGGATAAAATTTTTCAAACCATTGGCCTAATTTCTCAAAACAAAAATTAATAAAAGCTCCTTAAAATTAGACTAAGGAAAAAGTAACTGATACTTGCTTTTTACTTTACCTTTCAGCGGGGCTTAATTAAACTCATCATTATTCCCAAATGTTTCTGTAGTCACTTGTTACAGGAGTTTCAGATGTGCCAAAAAAAAAAAAAAGTCAAATGTTTTCCCATAACTCCGTAATTTCACTATTTCTTGTAAACCCGCAGTAACAAGTTATCATGTTCTAGTAAAGTAGCTCGAGCAAACGAAGAACAGTCATCCAGGGCAACTTTCAATCTTGCCGCTATTTTTACAAAACATCGTTTTTTTTTTTTAAATTTGATTGTAATTATAATAATGCCGTATTACCGACACCGCGAGCGACAGTAAAATGAGTACCAGCTTCTAATTTCAAATCTAAATTTACAGCAGCAAACTCAGTCTACTTTTATTGCACTCTAGCCATTAATAGATTAAAGAATGCTAAAATAAATAAAAAAGCTAAGATATGTTTACACTCACACAGCTGGGTGAGCTCAGAAAATTAAGTTTGTTCTTGTTTTCGGTAAGCTACGTAGAATTTTTAGCACGTTGTAAAGGGAAGAAAGGATAAATTATGCACCTTTTATATGCTTTTATGTCCATATTATTTTTTACTTATCTCACGGGTCCAGTAAGGCTTTTAGGATATCGTCATTACCTTAAGTAATCTTATACGGCCCCTAAAACAGCAGCCAAAGGACATTTGTAGCTTAGAAAAAATCTACTAAATATTTGAAGCGTAAAATTTAGATATTTACTAAAGAGTTCCTCCTGATTTATTTTCATCGAAATATAATGTAAATTCCTATCGCTTTATTTACAATTATTAGTTTTATAGTTCACAAGAAGAATTACATTAATATTTTTAATGACGTATGGTATGTTTTTATTGTGGAATTAGCTCACATTTTCGTGTACCAAAACTAATAAGCCATAACGATGATAATTTACATCTTCTACGCAAAAAAAGCAAAAGAACTTTTTAACATTATTGGGTACTCAATGCGAACTAAACCACCGTCAATGGCGTTAGCTTTCACTGTCACGTCATCTACGGCAACAACCCCTAATCCGACACCGGTGCGAAAGTCTGACTGGTCCTCGCGGATTTCATCTGCGTATAAGAAAAAAAAATATTAGAGAAAAAATCACATTTTTTTAGTTTAATATTTTGCTCCTGCGTTAAATTTAGGAGCGAGATTTTAGGTTTTATTTTTAGGTTGATAACAGTGAATTAATGCCAATATTTGTCACTTGTACCAGCTTTTTCCGTCTTACATTTTTTTAAAAACCTTGACAGGAATTGGTGATTTTTTAGATTAGTTTCTAAGAGTATTTATGATGCTTATACTTATCTATTATTATTATTCTGTAGAGTCATTCCATTTCAAGACAGGCAGGCAGCTGTGAAAAGTGTCCCATGACCATCACCGATTTTTTTAAAAAAATTAGAGTAGTTACGACTAAGGGGCATATTAAATACCCTGAAAGGATTTCGCGAGAAAAAATTTATTTTTAGAGTTATAGCGTATTGAAGTTTTGCACAACGGCGGCCATTTTGGAAAAAATGAGCAAAGTGCTCGATTAGAAATGGACCCTATTTCAAAAGTATTTAACTTTTTTGAAAAATTATTTTTTCTACGTGCACATAAAAACCTATATATCAACTAGAGATCATTTTTGAAAATTTAGCGGGATTTTTTGATACAGAAAAAAAAATTACTTTTGCAGTGAAAAAACTGCATTTTTTCCGAATTTGTGATTTTTTTTCCCTATGAAAAAAAAGTTTTTTTTCCTAAAAAGAGGAGGCATTCTGAAGCCCTTATATGGTAGTTTCTTAGTGTATTTTATCGTAATCCTGAGATTCATACAGCTGTGGAAATACAGTTCGAAATTTTGAACATTTTCAAAAAATGACGATATTAAAAGTGAAATTACTCAAAAAGGCCATTTTTTAAAAATCTAAAAATTGGCACATTTAAACTCCATTTAGTGCCCAATAAGTGGGTATATACGAAATCCCGTGTTTTTTCCCCGTTCAAGTTTTATGATTTTTTGAAAATGACCTTATCATCAACTTTTTACCGATTTTGTGATTTTTTTTTTCCACATGAAAAAAAATTTTTTTTACTAAACAAATACAGCAGTCTAAAGCCCTTATAAGGTAGTTTCTAATCATATTTTATTGTGATTCTCAGATGCATACAGCCACGGAAATAAAATTTGAAATTTTCAAAATTTTCAAAAATCACCAATCTTTGAAGTGCAATTACTCAAAAAAGCCATCTTTTAAATTTTTGAAAATCGGCTCATTTGAAGCCCATTCAGTGCTTAATAAGCTGATATCAACTGTTCCCGTGTTTTTCTCGGTTGATTTTATATGATTTTTTAAAAGTTGGTATTTTTTGTATTTTCATAAAATCAGAAAATCAAACATATTTCTATTATTTTGCCACTTTAATTCATGAAGTAATATATTTTTAAATGCCAGTTTCAAATATCAAACATAAAATTTAATTTTTCAGCAGACGATTTTTAAATTAAATGTTATGTTACAAGCCTCTCAGCAAATGTTAAACTTCAAATTAAATGCTTCCAATCAAGAAAGATAGATACTCATAAATACATGCATACTGCTTGAAAGCATTTCTTTTTCGGGGGGGGGGGCGCTTAGATATTAACATCTTACGACAATTATTTATAAACAGAGTAATTTAAGTGCTTTTGAAGTGCAACAAACATGAAAATTTAACATATTCCGGTTATTGAACTTGTAAACAATACTAAAAGTATGCTGCTTCATATTAGGAAGCTTATGAAGAAACCAATTACTCGGTTAAAGTGCTGCACATTATACTTGGGTAAATGATATGAAATTCATAAAGATCTTAATTATTACTGTGAAAGTATATTATAATTTTAATTAGTTGGTATCAAAAAGAATTAAAGTGACAAAATAGTAGAAATATGTTTGATTTTCTGATTTTATGAAAATACGAAAAATACCAACTTTTAAAAAATCATATAAAATCAACCGAGAAAAAACACGGGAACAGATTGATATCAGCTTATTAAGCACTGAATGGGCTTCAAATGAGCCGATTTTCAAAAATTTAAAAGATGGCTTTTTTGAGTAATTGCACTTCAAAGATTGGTGATTTTTGAAAATTTTGAAAATTTCAAATTTTATTTCCGTGGCTGTATGCATCTGAGGATCACAATAAAATATGATTAGAAACTACCTTATAAAAGCTTTAGACTGCTGTATTTGTTTAGTAAAAAAATTTTTTTTTCATGTGGAAAAAAAATCACAAAATCGGTAAAAAGTTGGTGATAAGGTCATTTTCAAAAAATCATAAAACTTGAACGGGGAAAAAACACGGGATTTCGTATATACCCACTTATTGGGCACTAAATGGAGTTCAAATGAGCCAATTTTTAGATTTTTAAAAAATGGCCTTTTTGAGTAATTTCACTTTAAATATCGTCATTTTTTGAAAATGTTCAAAATTTCGAACTGTATTTCCACAGCTGTATGCATCTCAGGATTACGATAAAATATACTAAGAAACTACCATATAAGGGCTTCAGAATGCCCCCTCTTTTTAGGAAAAAAAACTTTTTTTTCATAGGGAAAAAAAATCACAAATTCGGAAAAAATGCAGTTTTTTCACTGCAAAAGTAATTTTTTTTCTGTATCAAAAAATCCCGCTAAATTTTCAAAAATGATCTCTAGTTGATATATAGGTTCTTATGTGCACGTAGAAAAAATAATTTTTTAAAAAAGTTAAATACTTTTGAAATAGGGTCCATTTCTAATCGAGCACTTTGCTCATTTTTTCCAAAATGGCCGCCGTTGTGCAAAACTTCAATACGCTATAACTCTAGAAATAAATTTTTTCTCGCAAAATCCTTTCAGGGTATTTCATATGCCCTTTAGTCGTAACTACTCTAATTTTTTAAAAAAAATCGGTGATGGTCATGGGACAGGCCCTGCCTGTCTCGAAATGGAATGGCTCTGTAAGCAAATAATAAAAAGGATACTATTATCTTACGTATAATTTCTTTAATACCATGTACAGATTTCTTGTTGAAACAAACTTCATTGGTTAGAGAAATGATTTTGAAAATTTTATCGGTAGACAGGCAAAAAGGGTAGAAACACACTGCACTATGGAAAAATAACAGATCCGCTGTTTCAACGGCACAGTTCACGACAGGAGGGATTTAGAGTTACCCAGGCCGCACCATGAGGAGGTCTCCACCATTACGATTAGCATCGTGGGGAGGATTGTTTTCAATTTAGTTATAAAGGAAAGCTGAATTGAAAGACACAAAAATTGATTTCAAAGAGGCGTTATACACCTAGGGCGTCGCATCCGCCATTTTGAATCAGAGCGTGTGTTTGCGGGATTGCCTTTCCTGGGGGTATAAGTTGGATTGTATTTTCTTGCAGCATCTTTCTTAAAGACTCTCCTTGAGCTTATAAACAATAAACACACACATACACAAACAACTATATACTGTGCTCTGGTCACTTGATTGGACGACTGCTCATTCATGCTTGGGTTGGAAAAGGAGAAGTTTTTGGTTTGCAGCTGCTGCAATAATCGTTATTACAAAGCCAACCGTCTTTTCTCATTCCTGTTTCGACAAATGAAACTATTTAAGCTGCAGCAAATCGGACGTCAACTTATTGTTATTACAGCGTTAACAACAAATAATTCAACTATGGCACAGTCCATTATCGGTTCCCATTGAAGTAAATCTCATTGAGGCTTTTGCTCCATAGATCCGACCTATATATAAAGTAGCTTTTCACACAAGAAATAAGTAATATACGGAACTCCGACATGCGAATGACACACCCGTTGTTATTTCAATGCCTTTTCCGTCTTAAAATAAGCTCTAACTGCATTTTTTTTAACTGTATGTAAGTTTAGGAAGTATGAAAAGGAGTATAAGAAGTAGACGGTATGTGTGGAAGTTAATTGCTTTTTGCTAGTTGTGAATGAGTTTGTTGTGTAGTTTTGGAAGTACATTTATTCTGATTTAACTGCCCAGAAAAGAACAGATATATAGATTTTAATTTAAGATAGAAGTTTTTTCTAACCATGACTGCACCAAAAACAGCACTTCGTGACAAAAATATCTGCCAGTTATTTAAACAACACCTCAGTGAAGAAAGAGTTCGCAATTTAAAAACCAAAATGCTTTCAAATTTATTCCCTTACCCCTGAATTGGCAACTTCCTTCTGTGATCTTTAACTGATGAGGTGGGTTTTTTTTTTTTTTTTTTTTTTTTTTTTTTTTTTTTTTTTTTTTTTTTTGTAACGTAAGTGGTGAGATAGCTTGTACGTAACTTCAAATTAATTTTTTTGTACACTCCAAATTAATTTAGTAAATTAAGGCAGAAGTTTTCCGATGCTGTTTGCATTAATTATTTATAAAAATGTAGACATCTAACTTCATAAAAATGCAGAAATTGTTGACAAAAAAATCTAAAAGCCAATTGTGGTACATGCAGAAACAACACAAAATCAAAAAAAAAAAAAAAGATCACAAATACGAAAATAAGCATCCTCGTTTACTGTCTAGGGCACGTCATAAGAATACGCTTCATGCCGTTCAAACGTCATCCATTGTTTCGTCCCACGACATACGTCGTTTTAACTCTTTATTGATATCTTACCTTGCGGAGGGCTTTTCAGTACGGTTACCGTTCACTTCGGGAAGCCATTCACCGCATAAATACAACGGAAACAGTGCTGTAAGTGTCAAACATATAAAACCGTACATGAGTTAGCATTGTAAAAGGTTTGAATGTTAGAGTCGAATTCTTTTGGGGTGTAATGACCCCACCTCACCAGTGAAGTGTTAAGTATCCCCAATAAAAATAATAAAAAACTGAAGTAGGGACATAAATATTCCCGCTCTTCTGTTAAATAATTACAAAGGTCAATAAAAATATTTTTAACTAGCGGTACCCGCACGGCTTTGCCCGTGGTATAAAATAAAAATTTCATTTGTAAAATAATTGATATAGCAGAAGAAATGCTCTATTTTAGTTGTAATTCAACTATAATTCCTTCAAAGTATGATATAAAAATCTGGTATGGACCCCACGCTACTTTATTTTTATGTGTAAATTTCTTAGTAGATGCCTTAAGTGCTAAAATAGTGCTTGGAGTGAGCAAGATAATAGTTCAAACATTTATATCTCTAGTTTGCCGCGAAACAATGCAAAAAAAAAAAATGTTTCACAATGATTAATCTCCTAAATATCGCCGATTTTAACATCATTCAGTGGATTTTTCGCAAAATATCGCCAATAGCGCCAAATTGAGTCCAAATATAAAAAGAAAGCAATTTTTTTCGCCAACTTGGTGATATGTCGCCAAATTGGCGGCAAATGCTTGACGACCAAAAGCTTGGTGATATATTGCCAAGTGGTCGGGCCAATTCATATCACTTTTGTCTGCATTGAAATGAACACTGATTTACTCCATAAAAGGGGTAAAACACCCCCTTGGAGCATTCGAATGCAACCCCAAGGGAAGATGTACAAAAATAAGCCAAAAGAGAAAATAAGAACAATTTTGTTGCTCACAGAAACCAAAAGAAATCTTACCAAAGTTTAAAAGAAGAAGAAAGTTTTATTTCCTAGCTTAAAAAACAAAACGAACGATGCAATAACGCAATTCATACGATATTTGGTTAATCTGTGCTTTAGGTACCCTTTTCTCGCTAAATGGGCGATAGGCGCGCCAAGCGTGGTAACTAGGGATGCACCGATTAATCGGCAGTACCGATTCATCGGCCATAATCGGCCACTTTGCCGATTATTAATAATCGGCAAAAATGTACCGATTAATCGGCTAAATATATTTTTAAATATTATTCTTCAAAGTATACCTTCAATAAGAAACTATGATGAATAATTTTATTAACAGTAATAATCCTCATAGTTGACATAAAGTTTTTAATAAATTAATTCTCCAACTTTGAATAAATATACATAGACAATGTTGCAACACATTTTTCATGTGGCGACAGTTTTCTCCTTAGTACAGTGCTTTTAGATAACCACTAATTTTCACAAAGAATAAAAGTTGAATGCTACTAATCATTAAAAAATGTAAATTAAAAGTACTCCTAAATTGGAGTGCCCACCACAGACTCCCCTCCCCTTTTTTTGAATTTTTATGTCCAATTAACATAATTAACAATGTTTTAATGTAATACTATTGACAAGAAGATGGAAATTGGTTCTAAAAAAAGTTGTTAAAATAATAAAATTATTTTGTGAAAATTAGGAAAATGAAAAAAAAAAAACTTCTCTCGGAATTAAATTACTTACTATTTCTTAACTCGGAATTGTATAAGAGAGTTAAAACAGTGATGGTAAAATTGGCAGCATTAAAAACAATCATCCTTATTATTAATCGGCTCAGCCGATTAATCGGCCGATTATCAACAACCGATTAATCGGTAATCGGTAATCGGCCAATTTGCTTATCGGTGCATCACTAGTGGTAACCCTGGCTATTTTGCGTAGTTTCTCTCGAAGCTTTCACTTCCGCGAGACACGCAAAAACGCGCCAAGTAATGTCCCAAAGCATTTTCACCCGGAAAAGACAGGGTTGCCAGAGAATTGAAACAAATAAATACTACGCCTCCTCTAAAAAAAATATTACAAAGTAATACTGTTTCCAAACGTCGCCAAAATCAATGTTGCCAAAATGCGAAATCTATGAAAATGAAAAAAAAAAAAAAAAAAAATCCGCCAAATCTTTTAATTAAGTCATTAGTATATTGGAAACAGGGTTGCCGGAAAAATACTACGCTCCTTATTTGGGCCGAAAAAATATTACCGTAGTATCAAAAATACTACGTCTGGCGACGCTGGAAGAAGAACGAAACAAAAATAGGTATGAACACGTAACCATGGTAACAACATGAAAAGTTGATTTCCGTTGATAAAATAATTCTTTTCATCTTTCTTTTCAAACAAATTTTATTATCGAGCTGAACCATTTTAGAATCGTTTGGCTTGCTTTACTGAAGGTAAGCCTTGAATTTCGGGATTCTAAAAACAATTATTACAGCTCTCCTGATGATCGTAGAAACTTCGAAAAAACTTCATTTTGTGCAGAAAATTTCAAGCTTCCGAATGACATAAGACTTGAAAATGTGTATGAAATATTTCTTCCCTATTTTATCGAATTTCCGCTAAGAATTCGAATAGAAAAAGAACGAAATGGAATGTTCGAAAAATCGCTTCGAGGTGCAAAACTACATGCTACAAACTAATTTTGTGCCAAGTGGCGTGAAAATCGACCGAACGGTTTTGGCGCTACGCGCGTAACAGACAGACAGAAAGAAGGACAGACAGAATCACCTTCAGCTTTATTATTAGTAGAGATGTCATAATGTGATAGGTGTTAATAATATTACACAGCAAAAAATGAACTGTTGTTTTTACAGTATAATACTGGCAGCCGAGGTCCCAATTTAAAACTGTAAAATGATGCACTGTAATAAACTGAAAAACTAGCAATTTTAGTTTCTTACTGTAAAGTTAGGAATTTTAGAGTTTATTGCTGTAAAATTTGCCAGTATTATACTGTAAAAATAGCAGTATAATACCGGCAGGAGAGGTTCTAGTTTAAAACTGCAAAATGCACGGTAATAAACTGTAAATATAGCAATTTTACAGTTTATTGCTGTAAAAGTAGCATTTTTATAGTTTAGTAATGTAAAATTAGAAATTTTACAGCTTATTACTGTACAGTTAGACATTTTTATAGTTTATTACGATAAATCAGCTGCATTATACTGTAAAAACAACATTCATTTTTTACAGTATACAAGTTTCGAAAAATGAAATCGCATTTAAGTACCCATTCACTGATGAAACTACACATTTTTTTTTTTTTTTTTTAAATCGCATTATTTCAAGATGCTCAACTTTCGGGCTCGTTAATTCCGTCTCATTCTCGCTGGATTGATCGCAGTACACGACAAGCTTTTGTGTCCTGCTTACTCCCAGAGGAAGGCTGTAACTAACTACTGGGATTTCGGCACGCAACCCATTAAACAGCCTCGGTGCGTTGACAGGATCTAGAGAACGTGTCTCTCATTATTGCATACCGCCTTTAAGTAATAAAACCCGTGTAATATTTCTGAGTAATCTTCATCACTTGACTCAAGATATTTCAATAAAAAGAATTTTAAAAACTGCAGCAAAGACATAAAAAATTCCCCCTCTGCTGTTAAATAATTACAAAGGTCAATAAAAATGTTTTTAATGTCATTATGTGATAGGTGTTAATAATATTACGAGTTTTAGAAAATGAAATTGCATTTAAGTGTTCATTTACTGATGAAACTACACAAAATTTTTTTAAAAATCGCATTATTTCAAGATGCTCAACTTCCGGGTTAATTAATTCCGTCTAATTTGCACTGGATTTATCGCAGTACACGACAAGCTTTTGTTTCCTGCTTACTCCCAGAGGAAGGCTTTAACTAGCTAACTGGGATTTCGGCACGCAATCCATTAAACAGCCTCGGTGCGTTGACAGGATCTAGAGAACGTGTCTTACATTTCTCTCATTATTGCATACCGCCTTTAAGTAATGCCACCCGTGTAATATTTCTGATTAATATTTATCACTCGGCTCAAGATATTAATGGTAGAATATAGGCAGCTTAATTGTGATTAATTTCTACAGTGTTGGCAAAGGTAGGGAAACGTAATCTAAGAGATTCTGCTGATGCGAATTAGTTTCGAAGAGAAATAATAATAAACAAGAAGTTCTGTCAAGAACTAAACGAGCCTACTTTCCCGTACATCGACATCGGCATTCTCGCATCTGATCATTATTCTCTTGATTATCTGAGACTTAAAATTATGTCAAACATACCTTTTTAGCACTTAGAGCTGATTTCGAAAAGCAAAATATACCCCTTTCATCAGATGAAATAGACACGTAAAAAGTAATTAACGAATAAATAAAGTTTTGTCGCACCTTTTAAAGAGTGTAACTGTTACAGTTCCTCCGTAGAAAAAATCCACAATCGTTTTCAGAAAAAAAAAGATTAATAAATAAAATAAAAGTACAAAAAACATCAAAGCACATTTTATCAAAGAAAGGGAAAAAACCTCGTTCGTTAATAAAATGTCTCGAATTTCACTTTTAATCTGTTGCCAGTTGTTAAATATAAATAAAGAATAAAATGTTCTAGTGAATGAAAAATTTTTGTTACAAAAAAAAAAAAAAACATCGTCTGCCAAAAAAAAAAAAAAAAGTAATAATAATAAATAAAATAAAACAAATGAATAAATAAACAAAAAATCGTCTGCACAGTCAGTAATTTTTTTTCTGAGCCTGCATTTCCGCCATGTTCGCGGAGTCGGAGTCGGAATCAGAGTTCTCACAGAAGATTACTCAGAAAAGTACGTTACAAACATTATTTATCAAAACCATTTTCTTACAAAGTTAGTTTGAAGGAAATCCGACTTTAAGTTCAGGATCAACATTCAACTTAAATTCCCCGTAGACGCTAATGTTAATTTTTTTTTCTGAACGGTTCAATATTGAACGAAAAATGGTTCAAATCAAAAAGCGAAATATGGGAATGTATGGGAAAGCTTCTCCGAGATCTTTCAAACAAAAAAAAGTTTATTCCATTCGGACGGTTCACTCAAAAGTTATTAGGTGGGGAAAGGTTGCTTGAACGGTTCAATGTTGAACGAAAAAGTGTTCAAATTGAAAATTTAAATACGGTAATGAAGTATTTTTGCTGAGATCCTTCGAACAAAAAAAAGTTTATTTAAATCGGACTGTTCACTCAAAAGATATTAGGGGTGACAGCTTGATTGAGCGGTTCAATGTTGAACGAAAAATCATTCAAATCGAAAATGTAGATACAGGAATGAAGTATCCTTGAAAAGATCTTTCGAACAAAAAAAAGTTTGTTCAAATCGGATTGTTCACTCAAAAGTTAGCATTGCGGGACCGGTTGTTTGAACGGTTCAAAGTTGAACCAAAAATTGTCCAAATCGAAAAATCAAATATGGGAATGAGCTGCACTCGCTGAGATCTTTCGAACAAAAAAAAAAAAATTATTTCATTCGGACGGTTCATTCAAAAGTTATTAGGTGGAGAAAGGTTGCTTAAACGGTTCAATGTTGAACCAAAAGTGTTCAAATTGAAAATTTAAATACGGTAATAAAGTATCCTTGCCGAGATGCTTCAAACAAAAAAAAGTTTGTTTAAATCGGACTGTTCATTCAAAAGTTTTTAGGGGTGACAGCTTGATTGAGCGGTTCAATGTTGAACGAAAAATTGTTCAAATCGGAAATGTAAATACGGGAATGAAGTACCCTTGAAAAGTTCTTTCCAACAAAAAAAAGTTTGTTCAAATCGGACTGTTCATTAAAAAGTTAGTATCGCGGGACCGGTTTTTTGAACGGCTCAAAGTTGAACCAAAAATTGTTCAAATCAAAAAATCACATATGGGAATGAGCTGTACTCGCCGAGATCTTTCCAACAAAAAAAAGTTTGTCCAAATCGGAATGTTCATTCAAAAGTTATTAGGGGGGGACAGACAGACCGACCGACCGACACACAAATTCCCCATCTCAATACCCTACTTTCAAATTTTTAATTTTTCGATATTCATTTTACCTTTTTATTTTTTTAACTTGGCGATATTTTTTGGACTTGGCGATATTTTTTTAACTTGGCGATATTTTTTGGGCTTGGCGATATTTTTTAGATGCATTAAGCTACTTTTAATACTTTTTTCGTCTTTCTTATATTTTTAACGGGAAAGTAGGCTAAAAAATGTGACCAGAAAAAAATAAACAGGTAGATAGAGAGATCAGGCCCGTCATTTAGGGGGACAGGGGGGGGGGGTCAATTGCCCCCCCCCCTCCCTGACTTTGGGAAATCAGTGTATTGGCATATAAGTGGACGTGGTTTTTGTCACTTTTTGGCAAATTTTACATTGTGTGTGCACCCTTTGCCCCCCCTACCCCTGGAAAATTTTGAAATGACGTCCCTGAGAGAGATAGAGATTAAGATAGATAGAGCAATAGAGAGTTAGATAAATAGATAGATAGAGAGGTAGATAAATAGATAGATAGAGAGGTAGATAAATAGATAGATAGAGAGGTAGATACATAGAGATAGAAAGTTAGATAGAGAGAAAGGAGGGGAGAGAATTCTTTAGAAGTTATAATAGAAAATTTAGAGTAGAATTTGGCGAAAATGAATTATTTGAAAGGGGAAAAAAAGGGGGTTTTTTTCATGTAATAAAAAAGAAGCAGACAATAAGTGGGGCAGAGGGCCAGAAGTAAACATTTGAAAAGCGAACAACAATAGCAGAACAAAAACGCCTAAGCGCCACATTTTAATACTGTCAAATTGCAGTAACTTTTTTGACTTTAATTAGTTTTTGATTATAATTATAATTTTCGTTTTCTTTTGATTTTATTTTTCGGCATTTAAAAAAAAACTATTTTAATATCAAATACTTTTGGAACTTGTATTAAAAAATCATTTCGGAAGGAACTTAGAGAATAATTTTGTGTTTTAATATTCAATTCCACTGGTAATTTTCACAGCCTTAACTAGGAATAGCCGTAAGCATAACGTTTTCTTTCTCATAACGTAACTTGTATTTACAACTTTTTATTGGATAATGTAAAAGATAGTGACAAAACTAATATAAGATTATTCAATAGTATTAAACTGTTCAAATTAAATTTTGCTCTCGAAATAATAGAATAGCAAACTTGAGAGCTATTTTTTTAAACCGTCGATGTACATTTCCGTTAAAACATTAGTTAGTTACATTTCGTCTTGTACCAGAATCTATAAGCAAGCAACTTTTTACTTCCTTTTACGTAGTAAAGGAAGTATTTTCATCACAAAAAAAATTTCTCTCAAATTTCGGTCTAAATTTTGACTTTGCTCACCCCTGAATGAATGTCAAGTAGTTTTTTCGAACTATTAGCACGTGCTTATGCTCCTAATAACATATAAACTGCCGAAAAAGTAATTTCCACCATCCCCGAGTTCGTTACGACGAGTTTTTTTATGACGTCTGTATGTATACGTATGTATGTGCTTATGTATGTGCGTATGAATGTGCGTATGTATGTGCGTATGTATGTGCGCATGTATGTCGCATAACTCAAAAAATGTATGCCGTAGAAGCTTCTAGTTTGGTATGTAGGCTCTGAGGGGGGTCTAGTTGTGTACCTCCCCTTGTGGCTGCATTTGAATAATTCCAAAGGGGTCTTTTACCCCTTTTTTGGGGTAAGTCAGTGTTAATTTTAATGCAATGATTTGGCGCCACCACTTGGTGATATATCGCCAAGTGTTTGCCGCTCAAATTTGGCGAAAAAATAATTTTTTTAATTTGGATTCAATTTGGCTCTATTGGCGATATTTTGTAATAAATTCGCTGAATCATGTTAAAAGCGGCGATATTTAGAAAATGAATCATTGAAAAACATTATTTTGCATTGATTCGTGACAAACTGGAAGTGTAAATGTTTGAATTGTTATCTTGCTCAGTCTAAGGCACTATTTTAACACTTAAGGTATCTATTATGGAATTTAAACGTAAAAGGAAGTAGTGTGGCGTTCACACCAGATTTTTCAAAAAGTGGTTACTGAATTTAAAAATGAGGATCTCAGTTCTTTCGTTTCTATTTGCATCATTTTCTACTTCCACTCTTAGGGCCCTGCTCCACATTGACGTAAAGCATAAAAATAAAGCAGAAACGTAAAATGGATTAAATGGTGTTCCTATGGAAAGTACCCGGATTTTCGGTTTCTGCCTTCGGTTTCGGTCGCGTTTTCCGCTGATGTGGAACAGGGCCCTTCTCTAAACTTGTTCTGTTCTAAGATGTTATACTTAATGGCAAATATTAATTCATATTTATTGAGTATATCAAATTTATTATTTCTGCTATATTTCTCCCATATAAGTAAAATAAGTTCATCAGAACATAAACTTTCACTGTAATATTGCTATGCTCCAGACCTCCCTATTCCAAGTACGATGGATGTTGCAATCACATTCGTCGAACAATTTTTATGTCTTTTTATTAAAAAAATATTCTTTAAAAATGTTTAGTACAATTATAATCTCAAAGATAAAGCTGAGTTTTAATTCCGCATAAATAAAAAGTTTTCAGATACTAATCGTGAAAAAATTGATCACATTTTTTTTTTTATTTGAGCTGTTCCTTTCAAAAAAAAAGTGGTAAAACACCCAAATGGGGCAACATTCGAATGCAACCACAAGGGTAGATGCACAACTAGACCCTCCTCAGAGCCTACATACCAAAGTAGAAGCTTCTACGGCATATAGTTTTTGAGTTATGCGGCAAACATACGCACATACATACGTATATACAGACGTCACGAAAAAACTCGTCGCAATTAACTCGGGGTGGTTGAAAAGGATTTTTCGGCTGGTGATATGTTGGTAGGTACATATGCACGTGCTGATAGGTCGAAAAAACTACTCAACATTCATTCGAGGGTGAGCAAAATCAAAACTTAGACCCGAATTTGAGTGATTTTTTTTTTCGCAATGACATTACTTCCTTTACTACGTAAAAGGAAGTAAAAATAAATCGACATTAATCCAGTTATTGTTATCTCCCCATCCAGGCCTGTACCTATGGGTCATAATCGGCTGCAGTCTGGGAGGGGCGGTGATCCTGACCCTCCTGATTGCCTCGCTCATCTACTTCAGAAGACGCGCGCTCAAAGCCAAGAAGGGATCGGACCTCATCGATTCCACCTACATCCCCGGTTCCGAATTTTGCCCGCAGCAGATGTAAGTGCTTTTTTATTCATTTATTTATTTTTTCTGAAATATTTTTCCTTTATACATTATTTTTTTCGTTAAACTTTATCGGGTAATCAGTTATTTTGAAATCTGAAAATCACGATATAAAGCTTATAGCCTTTAGTGCTCCCGTGAGAGACTTTCTTCTATAAAGAAATAGAGGAATGTGGGGCAAAGTGAAATGGTTACATATTTTCTCAGTTTTTAACTCCACCTATCTAGCAATGTTTTAACCAAGTTCCTAAGCATGTACGCTGTAAAAAATAAATGTTGTTTTTACATCATAATACAGCTATTTTATAGTAATGAACTGTCAAAACAATTTTACAGCAGTGAACTGTAAAAATTGCTTACTTAACAGTAATAAACTGTAAAATAGCTCATTTTACAGTTTATTACCGTGACTTTTACAGTTTTAAACTGGAACTTCTGCTGCCAGTATTATACTGTTGTTTTTACAGTATAATACAGCTAAATTTTACGGCAATAAACTGTAAAATTACTAGTTTTAGTTTATCACTATGAATTTTATTTTTAAATTGGAAGCTCGGCTGGTAGTATTATATTGTAAAAGCATTAGTTCATTTTTTTTGCAGTGTAGGGCGGTGCAAAGTGAAATGTGGGGCAAAGTGAAATGGTTGCATATTTTGGCGGCTTTCAGCTCCACCTATCAAGTAATATTTTAACCGAGTCCCTAAGCATGCAGTTAATTCCAGTCAAAGACTAAATAGCTCTAATACCATTTAAACAATTAATATTGTTTTTCAAATAATATTTTAGTTAATTTTTTAAATATAAAATCAACTAAAAAAATTATACACGTCTTTTTAAAAAGTTGATACACATATTGCAATATTTCTTGGTTTATTTCTAAAGTAAAACTTTCTTGCAATTATCATTTTAAGTATTAATTGAGGTCTACTAATGTCCAGTATAGTACTTATTTAGTTCATATTAGGCCTGTTTCGATTTTGAATGTTCAATGCATTTTGTCAAGTACTCGCAGGGCAAAATGGATGGGTCAAGCGAAATATTGCTTACTCATTCATTTACTTAACCACTTTGGTATTTCTTCATTTATTAATTCATTTATATTCCTTTACTAATAAAGTCTCTAAATCATTCATTCATTCACTTACTTTCCCATTCATTCACTATTTTATTTAATCGATTATTTTTCTCATGCATTAGTTGATTAATTAATTGATTTCTTATTTGTTCGTTTATTTACTTTCATTTGCAGAAAAATATTTTTAATAATCAAATACAAAAATATTTCATCACAAAAATCTTTTATGTTTCAATGTACCTTCTTTTTTTTCGATTTGCAAAATTTCCACACTTTTTTAATCATTTGAAGGCAGAAAATGACTGCCAGAAATGTAACTTAATGCAGGTTGCATTGAAAAATACATCATTCCTTCTTTATGTACTATAATTTCCAAAACAAATTTCTAATTTTTTCATTTTTAAAGAGGTAAGTTATCTTAAGCTATTTAACCCCCATTCCCTGGCAATCATTTGCGGTGACTTTGAACCATGTGGATCAGCTCCAAAATACCTGATTCGTTGGCTGTTCCTCATAGAGCCCTTACATCGCTGCTTTCACAAAACACGTGTTAATTCAATGTGATAAAAATTTATCGCGGATCAATTTTCAGTCCGTTATGGTGTCAAATTATTCTAGTTTCAGCAAATTATCTATAGTTACTAATATCTTTCTAAAACAAAACTATACATCTTACTAAATCACAAGTTTAACTAAATATTTTCAATACTTAAAAAAACGTCCAACAAAATTTGTAGATTCTGTATTTTGTTATTTATCTTTTATTACTACGCGGTGATCAGAAGATTCATTATTTAAGTTACATGACATTACGTACATTACTGAAAAAAACGAAGTGTGAAAAATTAAGTAAATATACAAAAAATCATTAAATATAGATTTACAGCAATGTTTAAATTTCCTCTTTTTATTGACTTCATGGTAAAAGTCAACATTCAGATCAAAATTACAGTTGATAACACAATATTTCAAAAATGAAATCACTTACATTAAGAAAAGATGAAATTTAAACGCAATGACTTTTTTACTATGAAATACGATTAAAATAAAATATGATAGTAATATTTAAAGTCTCAATATTTGATGGATTATATGGACCACCAAAACTTGATATGTGCACTAAAAAACTATCTAATATGTTGAGTATAAAATAATTTAATAATGTCAGGGAAGTCAGAATATGTTTGGTTTTCTTTACTTATTCTAAAGCACTTAGCGAAGAAAAAAACTCTAACTTTCAACCGAAAAGGGGTTTTAAAACTTTTTCCAGGCGTCAATAGTCTTTATTGTGAAATTCAAATTGCTTCCGACAGTTAAAGCTCCAAAACGTTATTCCGCGAAAGTCATTTAAAAAAAAGTTTTCTTCGCCTCAAACTTTTTTCTTTCCCTTTTGGCTAAGAGTATTTTCAAATAAGTTCTTTTCAAATAAATCGTGGAAAAGAAGAGCAAATCACAAAAATAAAAACAGTAAAAGTACCTATACTTTATATGCATTAGTGTTTACGTCTATGGTTCTTCTCCAAATATTATTTCCTGAATGGGCTTCTCTCCATTATGAAATGAGTTATGCAAATGCGTTAGTTCTTTATTTGTTGAGTTTTCATGCCTCAGTTTGTTTTATGGCCTCTTTTTTTTTTCCATTGGTAACTCATATTTCCTGAAGTTTGTCACATTTAATCATATATTTTTCCGCTTTAAGCAATTGTACTTTACTGCAAATACTTTCTAAAGTTTCAATGAAAATAAATGTCATTAAAAAGTTTTATGTGGAAGTATGGGACGTACACAGAAAACACCTGAGACAAGCTAATTCTAGGAAAGAGAGACGGAACAAATGATATTTTAGCAAAAATGTATCTTACACGTAATTTTCTGCTGCTACAGAGTTGTAAATTTCCGCGAAACAGCTAAAGACTTTTAAGGTCGTTTTATAAATAACAAATTGATAGTTATTATTGCAATGTTAGTTTTACGAACAATTAAAGTAACAATAAAAAATCCCATCTCCCTTACATTTGGAAAATAAAATGCACGCATAATTTTCAAAAATGATATCTAAAATAACGAAAACACTGTATGACTTATATAATAAGGTTTATAAAAAATGGTAAAAGAGCTATTTCATTAAATGTTGCTACTTTGATAACAAGCCCCTTGTAAATTAAAAATATTCCTTTGTTACCCACCACTTTCGAGGGGGACAACTTTGTTATAATGTCTGTTTTAATCAAAATGAACAAACAAGCATAATGATTTAGTTTCCGTTGCTACAAGGAGAGATAAAACCTCCTTGGTGATAACGTTTCTGTTTTTGTCCGTCATTAACTATTTAAGAGGAAAAGGAAACACACTTTTGTTCTTAAATGCACACGTGCAAATGCCTACAATTGATAAATGCCCACATTTGTGAAACAGAAAACAAATGACCACCTTGTATATTGAATGATGTTAAGGCCATTTCTCTGAACCCAGCCCCTCTCCCTGCAGCACCTACTTTAGGAACCCTGCAGTAGGTACTTAGTGAAAGCTATTCCATCAAACTCAAAATGGAGCCTTTTGATTATAATTTATTAACACATTATAAAAAATAGATGTTTTTACAGTATAATACAGGTAATTTTACAGTAACAAAATGTAAAAATTGCTAATTTTACAGGAATAAACTGTAAAATTGCTAATCTTACACTAATAAACTGTAAAATTGCTGCTTCACGGTGATAAACTGTAAAATTGCCAATTTTACAGTTTATTACTGTGCATTTTAGTTTTAAACTGGAACCTCTGCTGCCAGTAGTATACTGGTCTTTTTGCAGTATATTACAGCGAATTTTGCTTTAATAAACTTTAAAAAATGCTAATTTTACAGTGATAAACTGTAAAATTGCTAATTTTACACCCATAAACTGTAAAATTGCTGCTTTAAAGTAAGAAACTAAAATTGCTGCTTTAAAGTAAGAAACTGTAAAATTGCTAATTTTACAGTTTAATTACTGCGCATTTTGCAGTTTTAAACTGGAACCTCTGCTTCCAGAGTATTATACTGTAAAAAAACCTTATTTTTGCAGTGCAGTATGTTACTTATATGGATTCATATCTTTAGGATTATTTGCTTCGTCAAAGTAAAAAATGAACATGGTTCAGCTCTTTGAGTAAAAAAAAAAAAGTTTTGATCGTATCGAAAAAAGTGGCAACCAATTGAAGTGTTACTGCCGCCCACTGACAACTAAACATAAACAGTGTCCTCAGCTTTTCCCTTCATTCAATGCTAATAGAAAAGACATTCGACAGCATTGCTAAATATTGTAATATGTCTTCAAAACGGAATTTAATATTAAAGTTAACAAGAACGTAGAAATATTCAAAGAATTTCTTTCAGTAGTTAAACGTCAATAAATAAAACCATTACCATTTCTTCCTGAAGTTGAAGATCAAACTTTAAGGAGCTTCAAAGCAATTGAAATTTCACAGAAGTTTCAAAAGAGAGTGATTCGATGTTGAACGAATCGAATTTTAAGCAGTTCATTATAAGCGATCCCTTTTCAGTGGGAGTCAGGATGAACGACAATTCGGAAGTACTTTCAAAGCAACTTCTTTTCCATTACCAAGCAGGAAAGTATTCTTAAATCTTAAATGTTTTGAAGCTTTTGTACGGTTCCTAAATTCTATGAAGGTGGAAAATGAAAAAATGTAGAAATTTGTTATTCACGCCGAAGTCATGAGATGAAAAATAGAAAAAGTTATCTTCTTTTTTTTCCCTCGAGTTTCTAAATACAGCATAACTTCTGATCATCTGATCATTGAAAAAATTAAAAGAAGTAAAATAAATCAAAAAGTTCGAATATCAGAACCCTCAAGTACCTTTGATTCTTTACATAAAATAAGAAGCTTACCAAAAGTACTGGACACTATCGAGAAATTTCCACCCCTTCAGCCTCTTATCTAAAATGTGGGGGTAGGGATGACTGGGGACGATATCTGTCGGTGGTTAGGGCAGTTATGTTCGCTTAATGTTTGCTCCTCGAGAACTGTTTTTTGACGAAAAAAAGTTTAGACCGTCAGTCTGTTTTTCGTCAATAGCCGGTACGATAGCTTTCAAATAAATTTCAAATCATGCAATTAGTTAAATAAATAAGAAAGACATGGCGTGGTAACCGAAAACAGGATAGAGAAATAATATTTAAGATCGGTACATAATTATAAAAGAAGAGTGTCAGCGTTTTTTGTCACGAAAATTTTGTATCTCTGAAACTCAGTAGCAATAGATCACAGTTAGATAAGTGATGCATTGAATGTTCTTAAAATGACTGTCCGAAATGTATGCCACTGCAAACTAATTAAAACTAGAAAGGCAATCACAAAAAAAGGGTTTTTTACGAAGCAAGCTTATTTTCTTTCTACTCTTCTTCTATATTTTTTTTTTGTTCAACTTTAGGTTCAAAGACCTATCGTATGCTCCAGTTTAGGTCTAAACGATGCACTAGGGACACATCAATGAGCAAGAGGAGAGTTGCTCTACCCTAATGCGCAAACAAGTTGTCTAAATGAAGCTGTAAATGTTTTCTTTGGAGATAAACTACTGTTGAAATAGGATAGGTTGTTGAGTATACAGAAAAAGGAATGGCTTCTCTGATTCACGTAAATTGCAAGAATAAATAATAATTCGCAAGAAAGGGTTTTTCTTTTGGTAAATATTTAAGGTAATTATTGTTCAAAACATTGTTGTTTTAATATTGTTGTTTTTATATTTTCTTTGAAAAACAACTGTTCACTTAAAGTGTCTGAACTATGGAAGATTAGTTTTTTTTTTTTTTCGAAATTTATTCAGATAGATTCGTCAAATTTTGGCAGTTTGTGTCAAGTGGAAGAGGGAGTGCTACAAGAAGCGTGACGCAACACATTTTGATTGTAACAAAAACATGCTTTATTGTAGTATGTTTGAGAATGTGGGGCAACGTGAAATGGTAAAATATTTTCAAAATTTTCAGCACCATCTATCTAGCAATATTTCACTTAAGTTCCAACACATATAGTTGACTCCAGTCAAAAAATAAAAAGCTCTTAACATCAGCGAGAAAAAATTGTCAGGCATTTTCAAAATTTGTACTGAATTTTGGGCGCAAAGTACTTCGAAATATTGTAATATTTCGTGGTTTATTAAAATTCGTTTTTTATAGTAAAATTATTAAGTTCTTGTAATTATCATTTAAAGAATTAATTGAGATCTTCAAATGTCCAGTGCAAGGCACGTTTTGGTTTAAAATGTTAAATGTAATTCTTCCTTTGCGCCATGGTTTTTTGAGAAGGACCCCCCCCCCCCTCCCAACCTCCCCCGAAACCGTTTTTTTTTTTTTTTGGAAAGGTACAAAATAACTGCCCAAAATGAAGAATAATATTTTAACGTTAGTTGTATAGCAAAATACGTTATTCCTTGTACAACAGTTTTCGGAACAAATTTCAGATCTGTTCATTTTGAAACGGGTAAGTTATCTTAAATATTTCACCTTGCCCTACAGTCCCCTATATGCAATACAGCGTAAAATGGATGAGAAAAGTGTCTAATGTAAAATATGGCGCTTTGGGGCAAGGGGAAAATGGCATATATGTTGAAATAAAGTTTGACATCATTTATGGACATCCCCTAAAAACAAAAGTAACTTCCTAATCAGACCTAGAATTCAATCAACTAGTAGATGCCAAGCAATAATGGCGTCTTTAATGTGACAGGGCAATGTTCTTTCGTTCGTGATCATCAACTAAAATGAAACCATTGACGTGATCGTCGAACAAGCACTTTTCCTGTCGGATTGTCTCCGAAAACTCATTTCAGGGACAGGAGTGTCGTGGCATTAAAGCGATAGCAGCAATATATATGGGGGAGATATTGGACATGGGAGCTTAAGTGAATATTGCATTTTCTGCTATTATTTGCGAAGCATCGGATGACTCCGAATTGATTGTCAATCAGTTCATAGGAAACAGATTCCGAAACATGAGAGCTTTTCTCATGGGTTATAAGAATATCAAAGAGAAAACGTTGATTTGTAGGGGAAGGGTGTGACGCAAGAAGTAATCCTAATATTTTCAGATGGTTTTTGATATCCTCCAAAAGCATTTGTAAATTTTACTTTGGGAGGAAGTTTTCAACTCCTTTTGGAGAATCTAAAATCAAATAATGATCAGTCTGTATTGGATAAATCGTTGTGTCCAAAGCTGTATTCAGTATTGTTTTAATTTCTAAAATTAAAAACAATATTAAAAAAATGGTTTTTTTGTGGAAGAAAAAAATCCAGCAATATTTCTTGTTAGGTTATTCTTCTTATTATTATTATAATTATTAGGGATGTTCTGATTAATTGGCAGTACCGATTAATCTGCCATAATCGGAAAGATTGGGCCGATTAATCGGCTGAAAAAACATTTTTAAAATATTACTCTTTAAAGTATACTTTCACTAAAATTCTATGATAAATAATTTTATTAACAGTAATACTAACCCTCACAGTTGATATAAAGTATTTAATAAATTAATTCTCCTACTTTGAATAAATATACACATAGACAATGTTGCAACAATTTTCATGTGGCGATAGTTTTCTCCTTAGCACAGTGCTTTTAGACAACCTCTAATTTTGACAAAGAATAAGTCTTGAATTAAATTGCTCCTGATTATTAAAATTTTTAAATTGAAAGTACTCTAAATTGGAGTGCTAACCACAGACTCCGACACCCGTTTTTATAATTTTTATGCCCAATTAACATAATTAACAATGTGTTAATGCAATATTATTGACAACAATTTGAAAATTGGTTCTAAGAAATTTGATAAAATATTGAAATTATTTTGTGAAAATTAGGAGAATAGAAAAAAAATCTTCTCTTAGAAATAAATTACTATTTCAAAACTTGGAATTGTAAAAGAGAGAAAAAACAGTGATTGTAAAATTGGTAGAATTAAAAACAATCATCTATTGCTTTTAAGTTTTGAAATCTTCTTCTATTCCTTTTCACACGAACTGACTTTCCTTTAACCGTTAATGCCTGACATTTTTTTCCAAAGATATTTTATGTACTGGTTACAATCAGTGTTTAATGGAAGGGAAAAATAATAATAAAAAATATTATGTAAAAAATAATTGTTTTATTAAGGAAAGAAAAATCGTCCCTTAAAAGTTACGATAGACCCCAGATGGTACATACTTGTTTTGCTAAAAAAAATTTCTGCCTACGATATAGTATTTGAAAAGACATTTTATAAGAAGAAATAAAATCAGCAATTAACATAAACTGGGAAGCTGGGAATAACTTTGAAAACTTAGCTTTTTTTCTTGAGATTGTGAAAGATGTAACTTTTGATAAAGATCATATTAAAACTGCTACAGAACACACTTTACAATGGTTAATAGTGAATTGAAACAATACCAAGGTACTAATTGAGCACTATTATTTGGTTGAAATGTTCATTTTGGGGAAATTCAGACCCTTTTTTGGACCGTCCCGAAAAAGGGACGCTAGGCATTAATGGGTTAATTGATTGGTTTTATTGACTGAATGGCGAAAAGGAGTCTACGACTTTAGATGTCTAATGGTGATTTTAAGAAATGCCGTTTGCCTGCAGAACTGGTTCCTAGACCTCGTAGACTCACCAAAACATGTGTCTTTCTAAGCTACTTTAATTAACTGAACCGTTTCTGAAGCAAAATTTTATGGCACAGTGTATTTCGTTTTTTTTACTCTAAATCACTCATCATAATTTCTGCAGGGCAAATAAAACAGTTCTTTGAACTAGCAGGAAACTCGGAAAATAAAACCGTGTGCTTCGTTTAGAACGTCTGCTTTGTATAAACTTACAGTTAACAGTTTGAAAAAATCACTTGCACTTCTATTTTTTAGTTTTTCGGTGTTCCCCCCTCGCAAAACAAATGTTATTTAATGTCCTTTGCACATGTATGAACTGTCACAACCAGTCCCTCCCTCTTGCCTTAAGAAGGTAAATTCTGGCTGATTGAGTATGGTAGTGTGTAGTTACACTGTACATACGAAATAGTGTTATACTATTTCTTAAAAATAAAGCTATCATACAATGTCTCGTGGTTTCACCCTTAATTAATTGCTTTGATAAAAATCAATATGCAGTGCTTCAAACAAAAGAAAATCATATTAATTACTTTTGCGAAATTTTAATAAAAAGGCAAAATTTTAGTAAAAAGGTAAATGTAAGGTATTTAGCCGAATGAAAATCAGGTTTCTAATAAAGCATTTTTCAGAATAGCGATCACTATGGGATCGCAAAACAAGTCCACTTCAAAAACAATATCCATTTCACATTAGTATATAATGAGCAGTAGTAACATTTTAATAGTCATTTTTCCTACTATCCGCCGAAACACTCCTCTACCAGAAATTAACGTAATTATCTGTCGTTCGATATACGTTATTCAGCCAAACCAAATAACAAAAAATAATTGCTATGAAAAAAATCACAATTTCATTAGCACAGTAACTAACTTTTTCTGCATATGTAATTTCGTTAATTCGCAATTAGTGTTTTCAAGCGTAGATAGTTTCAACGAAACGAAAGAAACTGAGGAGCAAAAAATTTTTACCCCGAAAATAATCCGCGTCACTTTTTCGAAAGAGCTTGAACGTTGACGCAGTTTGAAGAGTCGTAAAGTGATTTTTTGATAGCAATCTGTCAAGAAACATGCCCTTCAAAACACAGGAAAATGTTAAGAAAAGGAAAGAAAAAAATCCTAAGAGAAAGTTTTTATAACTTTGTCTTGTTAGTGACCCGCCATCTTGTCTGGAGTTCGTCATGGTAACCATTTATTGATCATTCATCCAATAAATACAGGATTTTCTATCTTTTCCCTCTAGTTTGTTTAGAAGTCTTTCGTTTCATGTTGTAGCGATTTTTTCGTTTTTACATTTCATATTAATGAACGACAACCAAAACTAATGAATAGAGTAAGAAATTAATGAAAGAAAATAAAAATATTTTTAATCAAAAAATCAACATTTGGATGGGTTGAAATGATAGTGGCACAAGGGGCTGTCCATAAATGTTGTCCGATTTGAAGGCGAGGGGGTTCGTGAAATTGTGACTGTTTATGACAAGAAGGCAAGGTCGAATCCAGAATATTTTCAAGAAAGGGGCGATTGATTTTATTACTTTTTACTATGTATACTGGTTTGCAAATACTGATCACATAGGGTTCGGACTTTAATTCCGAAAAAATTCCGGTGGAGAGCTCAAACTTCCTTCCTTCAACGTCATTAAAACGCGTCTAAAATTAAGTTTTCTGAACTTCAATGTTATAAATTTACTAATGAAGGGGGTTCAAGGGAGGGGAAGGGAAGGACCAACAAAGTGGTGTAGTGGTTAAGACGCTGTCCTCTCACCCCGAAAGGCTCTGGATCAAACCTGGTCACCAGTCGGTGGATTTTCAAGATGCAAAATATTGACAGCTTCCATGTTTGGTTATGCTATCTGTAGAAGGTCTCTCACGTATTGTTTGACAAGGAGTACCTCTAGGCAAAATTAAATTCCTCCAGCAGTTTCACATCGGGTGGAACCGAGGTGCCATCCATCTAGTGGGGAAACTGGGTGTCCAAATTTTTGTGGCAATGACCTTCGCCGATAGTGGTGCTACATTAAAAAAAAATTGCTGGTCTTGGTTATGCCGTTTTACCTGGATATTATGTATGATTTATCTATTACGTTTGGGAAACATCAAAGAAATATCGATCAAAGTTAACGGCCTTAAATAATCCTTACATAACTTCTTCGTGAAACTCTCTCGAAAAATCTCAGTACCGCAAATGTATTTTCTCTCTTAAATTTTTGAGTACAAGTATCCCTATATACCATTTAATATTAATTTATGAGTGAAAATTAACATAAAAATGCATGGAAGGCAAATGATTTTTTTAATACGCTTTTATGAGTTTCACCTGTCGGTTTATTTGTATGTTTGTATGTATGTAACTCTGAATAACAGATAAAATTAAGATTCCTTACAAATATAAAAGTAATATATTTTATATTATTATTAATGCCAAAGGCTAAACCATATTACATGCTGATGTATTTTAGTGTTTCAGTTGCTTGTATGTAACTATGAATAAAAGATAAAATTCACATTCTTTGCAAACATAAAAGTAATATATTTAATACTATTATTTTTACAAAAGGTTGAAGTATATTACGTGTAGATGCATTATAAGTGCATGTAAACTAAGCGAATATTCAATAGTTTTGAAACTTCTTTTTATTTTGATTTACTCTAAGAGCGTATTATTTAGTTTTTTTAAACTATATTTAAGGTTATTTTTTTCCCCTGGACGTCGACTAGAATTTTCCAAAAGTAGTTTCACTTAAAACTGCTTGCCGACCACTGATCCACAACCTTACCTGAGTAGAAAAATCATCGAAATGCTCCTTACTCTCTTAGAAAATCTGTTTTCCTAGCGGCTCTTGAGGTAATAGAAAGTTTTTCACTTTTTAAAACATGCCCTGTGGGAAAATTTTATTTCTACAGTTTTGCGCACTTTTGGTGGAGATGATCATGACCGGTGAATTGACATTACGAGTGATACCACGATAACTTGCATGAAACTATCAATTCCTGCACACTTCCTCATGGTAGTCGTATTCATTCCCTATCTATCTATCTATCTATCTATCTATCTATCTATTTATCTATCTGTCTGTCTGTCTATCGCCCCCCGTACGTGCGGGAAGGCTAAAAATAATGTTTTCCATCTGAAACCAGTTAGTTAACGAGTTGAAAGCAACCATTGAGAGGGAATGTGTCCAGATACCAATCGAAGTAATTAGAAAAGTTTTGGATTCCATTCGTTAGCGTTATCTGCTGTGCTCCGACCGCAATGGCAAAACGAATTAAAACACTTTCGTTAGTTTGCTTATTTCTAAATTGGTTGGTTTTATTTTCATATTTAAGACTTTTCTGTATCACGATAATTGTTTGTGTTATAGTGATTCAAAGGGGGTATACATTTTTAAGGAACACTCTGTTTTTCGTTTACTGTTTATAGCATCTATATTTCAGTACCTATCTTACCTATATATTGACTTCCGTTGCCTATATTTCATTGCTGTTAAAATGCTTCTAAGCGGAAATAATTCTGGGTGATGTTGGAATTTCTTGCAGTATAATTCTTACAATAGTTCAATAAATAATATTGGCTAATCATACTCAAATCTAAAATCCTCAATGTATCGTCAATGCATTTTGCACGCACACAAACACACACGTGTGTGTGTTTAAGATAAATTGACACACACATATGTGTATATGTAGTGCAATTATTTTCTTTCTATTGATTTATCAGCATTCTTACTCTTTTCTCAATTTTCATTTCTATTTAATCATGCTTTTAAATTGCCTAAATGATTTCAATTTCTTTTATCTTGAAGCACAGTAATTACAACTCAAAAATATTATCTCTCCATGAATATTTTTACTTAAAATAATTACCGATTCAATTTCAGTTTATTAACTGACAATTATAATATTAAGTCATTTCTCGGCTTTTCGCTTTAAATTTGTCTCCTAAAATGGAAACCATTCAGTCGAGGACAAACTGGTCTCAAATCTACTTTTCACAAGTGCTGAATATCGTTAGTAAATGCTTCCAAGCTACGACATTCATATTAACATTGATGAGGAAACAAGTAATTAGTTTGCTTCGGAGTGATTTGCAGCTTCATTAGAAGCTGATAGAGTGAAATCATGTAATGAGAGTGAATTACATGCAATTATTATCTTTTGATAAGCTTGAAGTTAAAATGCTGATTTTTTCCTAGAGCCTAAACATCTAGGAATGAATATTACAGTAAACTCTCAGTTATCCGCGATGGTGTCGGAAAAGAAACAAACACAATTAACTGATTTTTTTCCAAACAGTGAATTTAATCGTGTTTTTTCTTAACATTTGTGCGGTGTACTTTATCCAATAAATTATTTTACTTGGGCGTTATATCATTAGTAACACTTCTTTATAGATTTTACATGCTTGAGAACCAGGCCTGTCATTTAGGGGGCAGGGGGGTCGATTGCCCCCCCCCCCTTGACTTTGGGAAATCAATGTATTGGCATATAAGTGAGCGTAGTTTTTGCCACTTTTTGGCAAATTTTACATTGTGTATGCACCCTTCCCCCCCCCCCGGAAAATTTCGAAATGACGTCCCTGTTGAGAACCTCAAATACAAATAATTTTTTATACTGTAGGGGAGACTGGGGCAAGATGACGATGCTAAGAATCGTTGCTTATTATTCACTCATTTTCAAGGATGGTAAAATTATTTTTATATGAGGCGTTAGAGTAGTCCTTTGTATCCTAAAATATATTACCAATTATTTTTTGAAATTTAAAAAAAGGTATGATTTTCTTATGTTTTCATAACCTTAACAATTCGTCATCTTGCCCCAGTACCGGGGCAAGATGACGACTCTATAAAAGGCTCAACATTTTTATCTTTTAAATACGTTACATGGTTTAACAAATGATAAATGGGTTTCTACATCTGAGAAAGCATTAAATTAAGCATTGTAAAGTAATGTATATATACAAGGGTTTAGTAGTGCAGCTAACAATAGTCGCAAATAAAAATGCCATTTTCATAATTGGAACAGTCCTCATGCCACCACTCTTGGCATTCACAGCAGTGGATCCATTTTTCTGTTGGACGATCACAATATTCCTCTTTACAAGCAGAACATCTTATTTCACCATCCTTTGAAGTTGATGCCACTGGGTTGCCATGCTTTATTTTTCTTTGACTTCGGGCTAAAGAAACAAAGTTTGAGTTTTCTTACTCCTTTTTTTGCTTCACGTTCTTCTGTCCTCTGTTTTTTTAGACAATCCTTTTTCTCTTTTTGTTTGGCGCTTTCTTCTAGCAGTTCTTTGACGGGTGAGCTCGTAAAGATACTTGAACTCTTTTTTTTTTTTTTTTGTTTTTTCTTTTTTTGCCACATTGTAGTGCTTTTGGCAACGGCTTTAAATCAAAAACACTTAAACTCTTCTTTTTCTGCACTGGAATCAGAATTTGTCATCAATTCTGTATCTACTGGATCTTTTATATGTGGTTTTTTACTAACAGGGTCTGGGGGTTGGCACTATTATTTTCAGTTCCCTCTTTAACAGCATCAAGATCAGTTGTTTTTGAAGCAGCGAAATCATGATCGTTGCGGCTCGATCCAACATTCTTGAAAACCTTGAACGGCATTTGCAATTGTAGCGGCTTTAAAGTAAGCTATGCTCAAAAATTCACCAACATTTTTATCTGTGATGGTCTGCCCTGGATGAGTGACCATATAGTTGTCATATGGCTTGACTATAATAATTTTAAAATGGGCCGAAAATTGCCAAATCAAGAGGGTGGAGACCCAAAAATGATAATGAATTTCTCTCTGCAATATAATATAGCCTGCAAAGTTATGTGGGATTTATGATTATCAATGATCAACAGAACAGGAGATTCTTTGTTTGATTTTACGTGTTGGTAAAAGTGCTGTAAAAAAGAGAAAAAAGTATCCTCATTACTCCAGCTATTATCACTACAGTGACCTACAGTTCTTGCTGGGGCTTTCTCGATAAGTTTAGGACGCATTCGTTTTCTGGCAAAAATCAGAAAAGGTGGCAGGTAAAAGCCAGTGGCACTTATGCAACAAATTATTGTTACATTCCTTCCTCTCTCTGCTGAAACAATCTTTGAAACTCTTCTGAATCCTGTAGGACTGATTACCATGGGCAGCTCATATTACCATGGGCAGCATAGAATCTTTGCTCCATTCTCCTCTTGAGGATTTCTTCTTGTATTGTCGAACCATATCTGAAATGTCATTATATGTATCATTAACAAACAATTAGTTTGCTCTTCGGAAGAGGGGGGGGGGTATGAGGGACTTAGTATAATATATTATTATATACATTAGTATATATATTAGTATAACTATAAATAAGCATTTAAAGAACTTAATAGAAGGGAAAACATACACTGGCGGAAAAAAAAATCCCAACACCAAGAAAAAATTGCCGTAGAGCAGCGGTTCCCAACCTGGGGTACGCGTACCCCTTGGGATACGCAACGACCTGGCTGGGGGTACGCCGAAAATATTTGGTAATGGCGTATTTTATTTTTTTGCCATACATTACGTACGTGGTGGATGAAAAGTACAGTACAGTACTGGCGCGCCTAGTCGTCCGATGGTCTGACTCACGCTCGCTCGTCAATGTCAGTCGCCCTCTACCGCTCCCCCTCCTACACTACTGGCGCGCCTAGTCGTCCGATGGTCTGATTTACGCTCGCTCGTCAATGTCAGTCGCCCTCTGCCGCTCCCCCTCCTACACTCACTTAGCCACTATCACAATGCACTGCTACCGTCACCTAGTCTGTGCCGTCACGTCGTCAGTCAGTGCTCGCATGGTTCGCATGCGTAGTTGTTGTCTGTTGCCCTTCGTTACGTGATTGTTTGTTTAGTTTACTTGCTTATTGTGCGTGTTAGTTTTTGACTGATTTGTAAACGATTTAACTGTAGTCAAGAAGATGGAAAAGTGGTTAAAAAGTGGATCAGTTAAAACAAATCAGACTGATACGGTAAGTCAGGTGCTTAGCAAGCGTAGTACGTCCCGAGACTCAGCAGCAGAAAATTCTTCTTGTGTGAGTACCAGTGATGGTAAACCTCAGAAATCTAGTACTAGTACTGGAACTTCCTCAAAGAAACGAAAATATTCATCTGAGTACTTGAAATATGGATTTTCGTTTACTGGAGAGCAGGAAAATCCAAACCCACTATGTGTTGTTTGTGGAGAAGTTTTAAGTAATGGTAGTATGAAACCTTTCTTACTTTTGCGCCACCTTGAATCCAAACACGCCCAGCACAAAAATAAAGAAATTACCTATTTTGAACGACTTTCAAAAAATTATGGGAAAGATGGCGTAGTTTCTTCTTATTTCGCATCAGTTAATAGAGATAATGAAAATGCTTTGGAAGCCTCTTTCAAAATTAGCTACCATATTGCAAAAAGTGGTAAAAACCACACAATCGGTGAGGATTTGATAGCCCCTTGTATAAAAGATGCTGTTCAGTGTATGTTTGGTCAGGACTTTGTTCGTAAGGTGAACTCCATCCCGCTGTCAAACAACACAGTTTCACGGCGAATTCGAGACATTTCTGAGTACATTGAAGAAAAAGTTGTTGAGCAATTAAAAGACAGTGATTTGTTTTCCATCCAAGTTGATGAAAGCACGGACATTGCTGCTCTAGCAATCTTACTTGTTACTGCAAGGTATGTAAATCCCAACAAGGAGTTTGAAGAAAATCTGTTGCTGTGCCATGCATTAACTGAGCGTACTACAGGGGAAGATGTGTTCAATGTGATTCACAGCTACTTCTGTGAAAAAGGAATAGACTGGGGTAAATTATGTGGTATATGCACTGACGGAGGAAAATCAATGTCCGGCATACATGTTGGTCTTCGGGGGCGCGTAAAAGAAGTGGCCCCCCACGTAGCATGGAGCCATTGTTGCATCCACAGACAGAGTCTTGCAGCCAAAACGTTGCCCTCTTCTTTGAATGATGTTCTCAATGAAGCAGTTAAAGTAGTCAACTTTGTTAAAACCAATGCAACAAACTCCAGACTGTTCAAAGTTCTTTGTGAAGATATGGGTGGCATTCACTCCACGTTGCTTTTGCACACGGAAGTAAGGTGGCTATCTCGCGGGAAGGTTCTTACAAGACTTTTTGAGCTGAGACATGAACTGCAAGTATTTTTTGAGGAGCATCCTTTTTATTTAGCCTCCAAGTTTCATGATAGTGACTGGCTTCAAAAGCTTGCTTATTTAGCTGACATTTTTTCTCAAATCAATAAACTCAACTTAGAGTTACAGAACAGCTCAATTACAGTATTCAAAGTTGCTGACAAAATAGAATCCATGCTGAAGAAAATTGATTTTTGGAAAACCTGTATTCAAAACAAACAAGCTGAAGTTTTTGGCACGCTTCATGATTTCTTGAGTGACAATAATCTGCCCATATCTAGCGAAGTGAAACATCAAATAGTGACACATTTGACAAACCTGAAGGACTCTTTTAGAAAGTATTTTCCTAAACGAAGTGACGGAGAGAACTGGATTGCAGATCCTTTCAATGAGGAAAACGTCAAGACGGCTACATTGCCCGTTCATGAGATGGAAAAGCTCCTAGAACTTTCAAGTGACTCCTCCTTGAAGTCCGAGTTTAAGAAAAAACCCCTTGGGCAATTCTGGGTGAGCATTAAGGATGAATATGGACCATTAACCACAAAAGCCCTTCTGGTTTTAGTTCCTTTTACAAACACAGAACTAGTTGAGAGATCGTTCTCTTCCTATGCTTTCATTAAGAATAAGTATAGGAATAAGCTAACTGCAAGTCCTGATTTAAGAGTGTATTTATCAAACTTTGATATTGATTTCAAAATATTATGTGCAACAAAACAGGCCCAAGGGTCACACTAAACCAGTTTTTACTTGTTTTAAGAGTAATTTTGATTTTTTTTCGATTAACTTATTTGCTACCGGTAATTGTAGTATGTTTGTAGAATGTATGTAGAAACGTTGTATTTACTTTGTTGTTATTTGTTTACAGTTGGTATTTAGATTTAATAAGTTTCCTAGAAACATATATATAGGCCTAATTTTGAACAATAACTTTATTGTCAAATAAAAGATTAAAAAACTCTTGCGTAAATATTTACTTTCCATGATTAATATTCTTGCAACTTTTTTTCCTTGGGGGTACAATTTGAATAAATTTAGCACAAGGGGTACGGCATTAAAAAAAGGTTGGGAACCGCTGCCGTAGAGTAATGAAATTTGGGTGATGCAATTGTTTGGTTAACATGTTTAATTGATTAAATGTACAAGATCACTGGCTAGTTTAAGCTCAAGAAAATGCTGTGCAAATGTGAAATTATGTTAATTTAATAGAGGGTGTAACCTCCAGAATTTTGAAGGCAGGCCTGCAAGCGTGCATGTATTATGTAATACAGGTGCCGAATGTCACTTTGTGGTATGGAGTTCCGTGCTTGTTGCACTTGCTGTGTCAATACTAGGACCGTCATTGCTGACTGTGGATGATGCTCGAGGTGCCATCCCATGATATTCCATACGTTATCAATTGGAGACAGACTTGGTGATTTTGCAGGTCATGGTAACATGTCAGCACTCTGTAGAGCACATTGCGTTACAGCAGCGATGGGAGGGCGAGCGTTATCCGGTTGTAAAACGCCCCCTTGAATGCTACTCATGAAGGGCTGTACTACTGGTTAAATTAACAGAATGACGACAAATTTTCAGTCAGTGAGTTTGGGATAAACACAAGAATGCCCCTGCTGTCGTAGGAAATTGCTCCAGAGACCATAACTCTAGGTGTGAGTCCCGTGTGTCTAGGCCGTAGACCGCTTGGATGCAGGCGGTCCCATGACCTCCTTCTGACCAATATACAGCCACCACTGGCACTAATTCAGAATCTGTTTTCATCAAAAATTACAACAGATCTCCACTCCGACCTCCAGTGAGCTCTGTCGTGGCACCACTGCCGTCGGAAAAGGCAATGGTTTGCAGTCAATGGAATACTGGCTACAGGTTGCCTGGCTCGGAGCTGCCCTTGAAGTAAACAGTTTCTTACCGTTCCTTGGGTCACGACGGTACCAACTGTAGCTCGAATGTCAGCCGCAAATGCAGTACGATGCGCCACAGCCGTACGCAAGATTCGGCGATCTTCCTTCTCAGTCGTGCCACGTGGCAGCTCGGAACTCGATCTTCTTGAGGTAGTACCATCCCTTGCCCATAGCTTCCAATAATCATGCATGGTGGAAACATTCCGACCCAAGTCTTTCTGCAATATCGCGAAATGAAAATCCACCGTCTCGTAGCCAAATTGTACGACCTCGTTCAAACTCGGTGAGCTGTTGATAATGGCTTCTTCGTCTTCTTAAAGGCATTCCTGGCTAACATGAACGCAATTCGTCAAATTTCACGGAAAAATAATAAACACGAGCTTCACAACACGCTTTTAAAACAAGCTTTATTTGCATTTTCTGAGTGACGCCAGCTGCGCCACACTTATGCGTGGAACACGAAATTTCAATCGATGTCATCTTTCAGTTGTATAAACACGCCTACCAAATTTCGTTTATCTAACACAAGTCTTTCTTGGTGTTGGGATTTTTTTTTCCGCCAGTGTAGTTAGTTTCATAAATTCCGAAACATGGGGCAAGATGATGAGCTCGTCATCTTGCCCCGTGTTTCGTTTCGTCATCTTGCCCCAGACTGCCATTTTTGAAGGATTCGTATTTATTTCCATAAAAAAATGCGTTTATTTGGTGCTTATTCATATAAATAGGTAGTATTTAAACTAAGGTACACATTAATACTAATGAGAAGCAATAAATCTTACCTGTATTTGCATCAGAGCTTATTTGCACATGGATAAAAGTTAGATCGTAGTAGCGGTAAACCAGAACAACTTCAGAACTGTCTTGAAAATGGCGATTTCAGCGACTTTATACTATTGCTGAACGAAGAATAGATAGAAGAATCTCTAATGAGCAGTTGATGCTTCTACCTAGCGGGAAATGAAAAAAAATACGAAATTCGTCATATTGCCCAGCTCGTCATCTTGCCCCAGTCTCCCTACCTATCGTCACTATTTGTTCGTTTCACGTTTTAAGTGGGATGCAATTACTTTTAAGCAAAAGACATTTTTTATCTTCTTTATCCCTTATTTTATGCTTTTTTTCGGATTATCCGCGATTTTCGTTATCCGCAATCAGGAGCGCCCCATTGGGAGGTCACGGGCTTACAAGGAAGGAATTTAATGCCAACGTCATGTTTTTTTTTTTTTTTCTTCTTTCTTTTGAGTAAACTAGAAAAATAAGTAATTTAGTCAGCAAAATTGTCTAATTTCAAATTGCAATCTCTCTAAAATATACTCGTCTGTGGACGTTTGAATGCTTTAAAACAGCGCGATCCAGAAGCTTTTGAGAAAAATATTTGAACGAATCACAGTCGCGACTTTGTTATTCCACTAGTTAGTCAAATCATAACTAACTCCGAATTTGAAAAAAATAAATTGAATTATATTTATTATTATTGAAACATATTTCTTATAGTCTTTTAGCACTACAACTAATGTAGCTTTAACTAGTTGCATCAAAACGTATTATCTCCCTTAAAACAACTTTTATCTTTAAAGTCGAGAATTTTTTACAGAAATTCCTCCTAAGATTCTAGTTTTTCTTGGTAACAAGAGAAGAATAAGTTGAGGATTAAAAAATCTTACGCATTTCCTAATAACATCAATATAATTAAGAAATACTGTTCGTAAACGAGAGAAGAAATATTTATGTGTAAAATGTAGCGTTCATTAAAGCATTATTTTAGTTTTATTTACTTATTTATTTTTTCCTCTGTCAAGTAATAAGACACATTTCTCCTTTTTAAGGAAAATGGGAAGAAGCAAAATTCTTCTTTATCCGTGGAACTTGTTTCCGCTCGTTACTTTTAACAACCTGTTTTTTAGAAATTTTTCTCTTTGAATGCGTAACTATGCTGCTTCTTCTATTCTTGGATAACTTATTTACCATCATTAAATTTGATATCAAATGATTTGAAGCATATTTATCATTAAACTTGCGTTAAAGGAAACTCACTGCAAAATATCAGTGATTGGTATTACGGAATATGCAAAGTGTTTAAGTATTTCATATATGTTGTTAAAATGAATATGAATTCATTAGCACATCTAGACAAACTGCAAAAATTTGTAAAAATGACGTTGCTTAAACTATGTATTTTATTTGTTTAACTCTTTGATAAACGGAAGTTTCTGAAAACTTCCTTTTAACTATAATATAATGCGAAACTGTTATGTTCCTGTGAAAGAAAAAAACATTAAAGAATGAATTCAGGACACGCTAATTAATGCAATTATTCTCATTTAAAATATCCTTCGTAATGATGTTTCTTTAAATATTATAACAGCAGACTGCAATATTAAGCATTTATTTTTCCACCGGCAACCTTTGGTCCTGAACAATTTGAAAAGGATTCCTTTTTTTCGTTAGTAATACTACTTTATGAATATGTAGTCATGAAAACAATAAATTATTTAAAGTATACACTGCAATCACACTGAAAATATTGAGCTTAGATTTAAAAAATTCTTTTCCGTTCGTAATTTTTAGAGAAAAATTGAAATTTATAACTCATTACTTTTTTGACATCTCGTACATTCTAGTTTTAAAACGAAAAAATATCATCACGAAGCGCACTTGTTAGTTAAATGAATAATTTACTTTAATTAACAAAATCGCATCCCTTTATTTAAGGGCAGGAATAATTAAAGGTACGAGTATTCATCTGTTCAAATAGTATTCTTTCAATTCATGAAATTATTCTTCCATGTTATGCTTTCCTCCCAGTCTATGTTCTTAATTTTGTATAAATGTCATAGAGCAGTGTTTTTCATTTAGTTTGTTAACGACTCATTCCAAATATTTTCAGTTGTTTAAAAGGATAAATTATCATAACGGTTATTCAAGTCAAAGATGATTGCAGCAATTGTTGAGATGTGATTTTCTGCTATATTTCATGTTTTCCAATGTTATCCAGAAGAAACTTTAAAATGTCATATGTGTTTCGTGAGATGCATCTTAACATAAAGTGGGGCAAGCGAGTCAAAAAAGTTTTGCACCGTTGCTCTCATACAAGTAATAATAGTTTTTAAAATCTTTAAAAAAAATACTTAAAATGCTTGTCATAAATATAGCTAATAACAGTTGGTGTAGTTTTAGTTTCATCTGATGCGAAAGCGACAGATAAACTAACACACACCTCTGTTTTATCTATATTGACTATAATTTTTGCTTAAACATTGCGATAAAAAGCGGGAATTGAGTTTCGGTAAATGGCTCGAAGATGCATCAGAACCTAACCCAAGATAGCTGTCGTCAAAACTTCGTACTTCTGAACTTTTCCATCTAGCTGGAATGCAATTGTCACACACACATACTCTTCGAATAGGTTTTCTTGTTTAATTATGCATTGAATTGCTTTTAATATTCCATTGTGCTTGATTTTATGTTAATGATGTTATGTAAGTGAAGTGTATGTAATTCAATTTGGGTTTACTTATTTTCTGTGATAAAACATAGAGCACACACACAAACTCTCTGTTTTATTTGTGTACAGTAAACTGTCAATTATCGGCCAGCGGATTACACGCGAGGCTCTCGGGAAAAAAATAAACACTATTAACAGATTTTTGAAAAAAATCAAGAATTTAAATTTTGTTTTTCTTAACATTACTTACCCAAGAGTGTCTTAATTCAATAAATTATTCTACCTGGGCGTTATCGTAAGTACTACTTCTTTATAGATTTTATATGCTTGAGAACCTCAAATATTAATAATTTTTTGTGCTATACCTATCGTCACTGCTTGTACATACCACGTTTTAAGTGTAATGCAATTATTTTAAAGCAAAAGACATTTTAATCCACTTTACTTCTTATTTTATACTTTTTTTTTCGGATTATCCGCGATTTTCGTTATCCGCGATAGCCGTGCCACTCAATTCCGCTGATAACAAGGGAGTGTGTTGTAAACGCATGAATTCGAAACATAATTTACTAACAACACTTTGTTTATTCCATTCTGTATACTACATGAAACATTTGTCCCTTCCAGGATCTCCAGCTTCTCCTCCTCGACTTCGGACGACCTGTCGGAGGGGGGCTCGGGCCCTGCAGCGGGCCGCCAGTTCCGCCGGCCCCTGGGCCCCTCCACGTCCCTCGACCCGCCGGCCCTGCTGCGCCTCACCTCGGAGTGCGTGCAGCCCCGCCCCGCCCTCACGCGCTGGCACACCGTGGCCAGCCCCCACTGCCAGACGACCACGGTCCCCGGCACCCTGGACGCAGAGAGGTGACTCCTTTCATCTCGGTTTATTTTATTTTTTTATACGCTTTTATTAGTGTCACATGTGCGTTTGTTTGTATGTATGTAACTCTGAATAAAAGATAAAATTTACGCTCTTTACAAATATAAAAGTAATATATTTAATGCTATTATTAAAACTAAAGGCTAAACTGTATTACATGTTGATGTATTATAAGCGTTTCCGTTGCTTGTGTATAACTCAGAATAAAAAATAAAATTCATGTTCTTTACAAATATAAAAGCAATACATTTATTACTATTATTAATACTAAAGGCTAAACTATATTACGTGTTGACGCAAAGTGTTTCAGTGATTTGTATGTAACTCTGAATAAAAGAAAAAATTCACATTCTTTGGAAATATAAAAGTAATATATTTCATACTATTATTAATACTATAGGCTGAACTATACAGGATGTCCACTCCTATCGTGGACCAATAGCTAATTTCTAAACCGTTAGAGATACGCATATAGTTCATTTAGGAAAAAATCTCCAAATTACGAAAGGAATTTTGGGTCCATTCAATGTTTTTCAAAAAATCAAATTTTGAAAGAGTTACGAAATTTAAATTTTTATACAGCCCCGCAGTCCTATCAATCATATTTAGTAAAACATTCTTGACACTGTAACATTTAAAACTAAAAAAAAATCACTGTTCTACCATAAAAATCGACAGAGTTATGACGTTTTGAAAAATCAAGATTTTGAAGAATTTCGCATACGGTCCCTTTAGTGATCTCTCGATGACGTCATGAAATAATGCAAAATCTTGATTTTTCAAAACGTCATAACTCGGTCAATTTTTGTGGTAGAAGAGTGATTTTTTTTTAGTTTTAAACGTTACAGTGTCAAGAATGTTTTACTAAATATGATTGATAGGACTGGGGGGCTGTGTAAAAATTTAAATTTCGTAACTCTTTCAAAATTTGATTTTTTGAAAAACATTGAATAGACCCAAAATTCCTTTCGTAATTTGGAGATTTTTTCCTAAATGAACAATATGCGTATCTCTAACGGTTTAGAAATTAGCTATTGGTCCACGATAGGAGTGGACACCCAGTATTATATAAACTACATTACTTATATTATATGTTGATGTGATTATATTATAAGAGCATCTAAAAGCGCATTTTTTAGTTTTTTTAAAACTAATTTGAAAACTATTTAAATTACATTTCGTATACTGTTTTCATCACAGAATGACTATTTTATTACTCGGCGTTGACAGATGTCGATATTAATGCCACATTTTTCGTTGACAACTGAAAAACTTCACTATCTCTGTATCAAAGTGGAAAAGTACCATTACACCCCACCCCCCATCTGGGTACCAACTTGCAATATCCTTTTTAGGATTAAATAATTACGCTTTGACATAACATAATTCGCTAAAAAAATAGTTTTAAAATTAATTGACTTCTGGCAAAGGTGAATAAAAGCTATTTACAACGTTTAAAAGCACGAATAACTATGATTAACAAGTGCTAAGATTAAATTAAAAATTTAAAAAAAAAAACGACCCTAGCTGCTGACCTTATATTAAAACGAACTTCATTGGTCAGAGAATATTTTAAATTCAATATATATTCAATTGTTTTCAAGAGGATATGGCGAACACGGAAAAGGAAAGATAATAGTTACTAGTAAAATTTGCTAGTTGCAAAAACAGAATAAAGAGGAAAAATTGAAAATCCTTTTAAAATCCTTATGCTAAAATCAATTACAAGTATTTTAATTGTAAAGAAATATAATTAGCAGCAGACAAACATTTTAAATATCATTAAGTTTTCTTTCCTCGTCTTCCAACAATGACATTAGTTTCCAATTGCGTAAGTTTAAGGTTTAGCCGCATTTACAAAAAACATTATAATTCGAGTTCTATACAACATGGAAGTTCCAGACGCATTCTATCAGACGCAGAAACACTTTTTCTTTCTTTTTGTACTGTTGTTTTAAATTTTCGAGTATGTTTTCACTTCAAAAATCACGAAAAACTTTTAAAAGGCTTTTAATTAATTTATTTGTGAACTAATTTCATCCAAAAACGCGACTTAGCTAAGAAAACTCTCGATCATCTCCCGTTTCAAACGCAAATTTTCAAAATCGGTCCATCCGTTTCGGTGCTAGAGTGCAACAGACAGATACACAGACACGTCAAAGTTATAAATCCCTTCCTTGCTGCGTCGGGGGTTGAAAAATTATTGAAAAGCCAAACATGATTCGAAGTCAATAGTCCTCTTTGGCAGTGCCGAACGTAAAGTGGAATGAACAATGTATTGGGAGAGTTTAAATAAAAAAGAAACACTAGTTAAACCAAGTCTAAAATTATTACAAAAGGGCAAAATTGTTTCTTTTCCCAACTCTTTTTTTTATTAACTTAGTGTTACACCTTTTATGTATTCTCTTGTTTGCGACATTATTTATTTTTATTAAAAACAGTTTACTAATCCTTTTTATTCATTTATATATTTGTTATTTACATTTATTGTTTATTTTGCTTACTTTCAGAGATTCAGACGAAGAAGAGCCTCTCAATCCTCCTTGTCTACACGGACGCCTCTGGTTTGCAGTCAATTACAAGCCTGAAACTAATCAACTAGATGTAACTCTTTATAAAGCGAAATACCTACCAGGTACGTAACTGAATTGAAATCAAGTCGAAGCAAGAAATTTGTCAAGAGTGTAATGAGACTATTCCGCTCTACATTTTTTATATAAACTCTCGCTTCTTTAACCCCATTTTTTCCTTCTTCTTCTTCTTCTTCGTCAATTAAGGCTTTTTTTTTTTTTTTTTTACAGAAACAGCTTCAGTCAAACTTAAGTTCTTTACTTATGTAAATCGAACAAATATGCATGAGATCTAAAAGGATATAAATATGATGATAATAAATGATTTGTATACATTACTAATCGGCTCAGTCTCCTGCAATAAGTAGAAAAACGAATATTTTTAAACTCATTTAAGTGTAATTCGAGGCCTATTTTTGTACATTGGTCTATCAGGGATTGATTTATAAACATACGTAAGCAACTCATAACATTTAATTCTTCTTTAAAATTGTTGCTGAAGTATGAATAAATTTTTATGAGTAATGTAGGCATTTAAAGCATAAAATATAATGAATGGAAATATAAACATTTTTTATATTATAAATAGCAACATTCTTTTCTTTTTTTTAAGATGGCTAAAATTTCAAACGTTGAAGTTTTGTAGCATTTGTGATGGTTTCATTATCTGAATTCATGTCCTGTTGTAAAAAAGGAGGTCAAGTGCCTCCTGAATAAACATAGCCTTAATTAATTAAAATAGCTTCCTTCGCTAAATATTTTCATATCGTATGAATGACATTATTCTAACCCTATTTTAAGTAAAGAATGAAATTCATGAAAGTGCTTATTAGGGATGCACCGATTAATCGGCCATAATCGGCCACTTTGCCGATTATTAATAATCTGCAAATTCGGGCCGATTAATCGGCGGAAAAATATTCTTTAAAGTATACCTTTACTAAGAAACTATGATGAATAATTTTATTAACAGTAATAATAATCCTTACAGTTGATATAAAGTTTTTTTTTTAAATTAATTATCCTACTTTAAACAAATATACATAGACAATGTTGCAATATTTTTCATGTGGAGATAGTTTTCTCTTAGCACAGTTCTTTTAGTTAACCTCTCATTTTCAAAGAATAAAAGTATTGAATTAAAGGCTACTAATTATTAAAAAGTATGAATTAAAAGTACTCCTAAATTGGAGTGCTCACCACAGACTCCCCCTCCCCCTTTTTTCGAATTTTTATGTCCAATTAAAATAACTAACAAAGTGTCAATACTGTTATTGAAAATAATATGAAAATTGGTTCTAAGATATTTGATAAAATATTGAAATTAGTTTATGAAAACTAGGAAAATGGAAAAAAAATCTTCTCTCGGAAATAAATTACTTATTATTTCTAACTTAGAATTGTATAAGAGAGAAAAAACAGTGATGGTAAAATTGAAAACAATCATCCTCATCATTAATCGGCCGATTATCAACTGCCGATTAATCGGTAATCGGTAATCGGCCAATTTGCTTATCGGTGCATCCCTAGTAGTCTAAGAGCCCATGAGTGCCAGACCTACGTCATTTTATAAAAGCACGAAATTTTTCTGCGTAAGCACACCACAGCATGTACGAACGGTTCGCTATTCGTTAAGCTGAGTCGCGCTGGCTTTGGCGGGAAACAGGTAGCAAAGGTACGTAAAATTGCTACCCGAAAACGTCATAGTATAAAGCGTAATTTTTTAATATGTTGTAAGGCGTACTATTAGAAGTTACACCTTACAGTGCCAGACACTTTGCACGCTGGCCTTGCGCAGCCAGACACTTTGAAGTTTGTAAAAATGTAAGCAAATTTACGTCATTTTATAAAGCGTAATTTTTTAATATGTTATAAGGGGGGCCATTAGAAGTTACACCTTACAGTGCCAGACACTTTGCACGCTGGCCTTGCGCAGCCAGACACTTTGAAGTTTGTAAAAATGTAAGCAAATTTACGTCATTTTATAAAGCGTAATTTTTTAATATGTTATAAGGGGGGCCATTAGAAGTTACACCTTACAGTGCCAGACACTTTGCACGCTGGCCTTGGGCAGCCAGACACTTTGAAGTTGGTAAAAATGTAAGCAAATTTACGTCATTTTATATAGCGTAATTTTTTAATATGTTGTAAGGGGGGCCATTAGAAGTTACACCTTACAGTGCCAGACACTTTGCACGCTGGCCTTGCGTAGCCAGACACTTTGAAGTTGGTAAAAATGTAAGCAAATTTACGTCATTTTATAAAGCGTAATTTTTTAATATGTTGTAAGGGGAGCCATTAGAAGTTACACCTTACAATGCCAGACACTTTGCACGCTGGGCTTGCGCAGCCAGACACTATGAAGTTGGTAAAAATGTAAGCAAATTTACGTCATTTTATAAAGCGTAATTTTTTAATATGTTGTAAGGGGAGCCATTAGAAGTTACACCTTACAATGCCAGACACTTTGCATGCTGGCCTTGCGCAGCCAGACACTTTGAAGTTGGTAAAAATGTAAGCAAATTTACGTCATTTTATAAAGCGTAATTTTTAATATGTTGTAATGGGAGCCATTAGAAGTTACACCTTACAATGCCAGACACTTTGCACGCTGGCCTTGCGCAGCCAGACACTTTGAAGTTGGTAAAAATGTAAGCAAATTTACGTCATTTTATAAAGCGTAATTTTTTAATATGTTGTAAGGGGGGCCATTAGAAGTTACACCTTACAGTGCCAGACACTTTGCACGCTGGCCTTGCGCAGCCAGACACTTTGAAGTTGGTAAAAATGTAAGCAAATTTACGTCATTTTATAAAGCGTAATTTTTTAATATGTTGTAAGGGGGGCCATTAGAAGTTACACCTTACAGTGCCAGACACTTTGCACGCTGGCCTTGCGCAGCCAGACACTTTGAAGTTGGTAAAAATGTAAGGGTCATTCCATGTGAAATCATCCCGGCCATGACACCCACCACCTCCGATTTTAATAAAATGTGCAGCAGTAGGAGACTTTTTGATGCTGATAACAAAAATACTACTTATATTGAGATAAGTGAAGGGGTTGAAAAGTTATGGCCCTTTAAATATTTTGCTTGGTGGCTCATTTGCCGCCATTTTGAATGACATATACATTTGTACAAATGGCTGTAAGTCCTTAACAAATAGTCGTGCAGCTTTCTTTTTTTTATTTTGTTCATAATAGTGTAAGCTTTAATTTGAATTGAGTTTAATTGGTATATCCATTATACATTTTTTCCTGCGAGTGTTTTCTTTCGGTTTTTTGACTCAAAAAATGAAGTAACTTTAACAGAAAATTACTCACAAAACTCCACCTTCGATTTCAACCAAATTATGTGCTCGGGTACCTTTAAGTATGTTTTAACACCAGATAACAAATATCGATGGGCCATTCATGTGTTTTTTTTTCAAAGAGAATTTTTTTAATTTTCAGTCAAAAAAAAAAAGGAATGTCAAAAAAAAAAAAAAAAAGAATCATTTCAAAATAATGTTTATTGCATTCTGTATTCCACAATATGAAAATAACTCCCCCCCCCCCCCAAAAAAAAAGAAAGTAAAAATCCGATATATGGCAATTGAGGAGACTGTTAACATTAATATAACCACCAAAATAAGAACAAGTAATGATTTATTAGTCAATAAAGGCATTTTGTTCTTTAGAGCCCTAGCACACTCGTTATACATTAAATGTGCTACTCAAAAATTAAAAAAGCAAGTGAATAACATTATTATTGAAAATACTTCATATAAATAATTAAATTGTGATAAAGACATCAGACTTATAAAAGAATATCTAATGTTGCAAATTTAGTAAAATATCTATGATCTTTAATGAAATACTAAAGAAATTAAAATGTGCTGTTATATCCTTGCACTTCGCAATTTGTGCATCACTCTTATCTCTTCTGCAACATTAGATATTCTTTTATAAGTCTGATGTCTTTATCACAATTTATATTATTTATATGAAGTATTTTCAATAATAATGTTATTCACTTGCTTTTTTAATTTTTGAGTAGCACATTTAATGTATAACGAGGGCTCTAAAGAACGAAATGTCTTTATTGACTAATAAATCATTACTTGTTCTTATTTTGGTGGTTATATTAATGTTGAAAGTCTCCTCAATTGCCATATATCGGATTTTTACTTCTTTTTTTTTGGGGGGGGGGGGAGGTAATTGTCATATTGTGGAATACAGAATGCGATTAACGTCATTTTGAAATGATTCCTTTTTTTTTTTTGACTGAAAATTAAAAAATTCGGTTTGAAAAAAAAAAAAAAAACACATGAATGACCCATCGAGATTTTTTATCTGGTGTTAAAACATACTTAAAGATACCCGAGCACATAATTTGGTTGAAATCGAAGGTGGAGTTTTGTGAGTAATTTTCTGTTAAAGTTCCTTAATTTTTGAGTCAAAAAACTGAAAGAAAACACTCGCAGGAAAAAATTTATAATAGGTATACCCAGTGGCGTACATAGCACACCCGCAGCCCCCGCGGTGCGGGGGGGGGGGGCGCCAGAGGCATGGGGGCGCACTCTGAAAAAATAACACAAAAATACTTTTTGTCTCCGTATTCATTGTCAATTCCAGGTGTTCCGAATGAAATCTGCATCTGCATCGATAGGTCACATATGATGCATAACGTAATGATTTCACCACCCACCCTGCCTTCTCCTGCATAATATATGCCCCCTGTCCAACCTTTAATGAAACTTGGAGTATAATTATTGTAAGATATCCTGGTATTTTCTAGTAAGATTTCAATGTGGCAACTGTATAGTGTTTATTACCTTTCCTGAATTCTGCTTTTTCATTGCAATTACAATTTTCATTACTTTATATTTTGAAATAAACTTGATTTTAAATATCAGAATACTCTTCAACGAAGTCTTATTATAGCTTTTAATTTTTTGCCATAAATCTAAGATAGGGCATACTTATAAATCTTACGGGGGGGCGCGGCGAAGTCTATGTACGCTACTGGGTATACCAATTAAACTCAATTCAAATTAAAGCTTACACTATTATGAACAAAATAAAAAAAATGAAAGCTCTCCGACTATTTGTTAAGGAATTACAGCCGTTTGTACAAATGTATATGTTATTCAAAATGGCGGCAAATGAGCCACCAAGCAAAATATTTAAAGGGCCATAACTTTTCAACCCCTTCACTTATCTCAATATAAGTAGTAGTTTTGTTATCAGCATCAAAAAGTCTCCAACTGCTGCACATTTTATTAAAATCGGAGGTGGTGGGTGTCATGGCCGGGATGATTTCCACATGGAATGACCCTTACATTTTTACCAACTTCAAAGTGTCTGGCTGCGCAAGGCCAACGTGCAAAGTGTCTGGCATTGTAAGGTGTAACTTCTAATGCCCCCCCTTACAACATATTAAAAAATTACGCTTTATAAAATGACGCAGATTTGCTTACATTTTTACCAACTTCAAAGTGTCTGGCTGCGCAAGGCCAGCGTGCAAAATGTCTGGCACTGTAAGGTGTAACTTCTAATGGCCCCCCTTACAACATATTAAAAAATTACGCTTTATAAAATGACGTAAATTTGCTTACATTTTTACCAACTTCAAAGTGTCTGGCTCCGCAAGGCCAGCGTGCAAAGTGTCTGGCACTGTAAGGTGTAACTTCTAATGCCCCCCCTTACAACATATTAAAAAATTACGCTTTATAAAATGACGTAAATTTGCTTACATTTTTACCAACTTCAAAGTGTCTGGCTGCGCAAGGCCAGCGTGCAAAGTGTCTGGCACTGTAAGGTGTAACTTCTAATGGCCCCCCTTACAACATATTAAAAAATTACGCTTTATAAAATGACGTAAATTTGCTTACATTTTTACCAACTTCAAAGTGTCTGGCTGCGCAAGGCCAGCGTGCAAAGTGTCTGGCACTGTAAGGTGTAACTTCTAATGGCCCCCCTTACAACATATTAAAAAATTACGCTTTATACTATGACGTTTTTGGGCAGCAATTTTATGTACCTTTGCTACCTGTTTCCCGCCAAAGCCAGCGCGACTCAGCTTAACGAATAGCGAACCGTTCGTACATGCTGTGGTGTGCTTACGCAGAAAAATTTCGTGCCTTTATAAAATGACGTAGGTCTGGCACTCATGGGCTCTCGCTCTATAGTGCTTATTTGATGCATAAAATTGAAGTTTTCTGTATTGAAAGTGATATTTTCTGCAGAAGTTTCTATGAAGAAAATATGAACTGCAATTTAGCATTTTTTGTATATGTCTCAATTCTCTAAGTGACAGAAATAGAATTGCTGTATCTTTACTAATTACAAAATTAAAAGTGTATCGGTCAGTCTGTATTACGCGTGCTAGCAAGAAGATTTGAAAGATATTCCAAAATGTAAAATTAATTTGGTACATGTAGGTGTACTTCGAAATGGTTTGATAGCAGAATACTTTTTTTGTTAATTTTGAAATTATGGGGCTCAAATATTAGAATGGCAAAATGGGGACATTCTGGCAATTCCAATGAAAATGTAGAATTATTGATATTTCTTTAATGTTAAGGATTTCGTCATTTTAACAAACCTAAGACACTAGTAGGGTTTTACGGATATTCAAATGTTAAGATCGTTGCCAACTTAATATATCAGTGACATTGGTGATTTGGTGTGAGGTCATAAAAATATAAAAGCACTAAATTGTTCTTTGAAACGACCTTTAAAAAATCCCCATGCTTCTTTTAGACAAATTTGACGTATTATTTCATTTAATTGCGTGTACATTAGTAATTAAATATTTTAAAGAGCATTACCGTAATTATTTGTTTAAATGTTAACTGTGTATTTCCTTTCTTTTCTCTTCGATTTCTATATAACTCAGTATTTTCTATTTGACACATCTATGATGGGGCATTGTAAAAGGGATGAAATAACTTTATTAAGTATTATTATACAGGGTGTCCACTCCAATCGTGGACCAATAGCTAATTTCTAAACCGTTAGAGATAAGCATATAGTTTATTTAGGAAAAAATCTCCAAATTACGAAAGGAATTTTGGGTCTATTCAATGTTTTTCAAAAAATCAAATTTTGAAAGAGTTACGAAATTTAAATTTTTATACAGCCCCCCAGTCCTATCAATCATATTTAGTAAAACATTCTTGACACTGTAACGTTTAAAACTAAAAAAAAATCACTCTTCTACCACAAAAATTGACCGAGTTATGACGTTTTGAAAAATCAAGATTTTGTATTATTTCATGACGTCATCGAGCTATCGCTTAAGGGACCGTATGCGAAATCCTTCAAAATCTTGATTTTTCAAAACGTCATAACTCGGTCAATTTTTGTGGTAGAAGAGTGATTTTTTTTTAGTTTTAAACGTTACAGTGTCAAGAATGTTTTACTAAATATGATTGATAGGACTGGGGGTCTGTATAAAAATTTAAATTTCGTAACTCTTTCAAAATTTGATTTTTTGAAAAACATTGAATAGACCCAAAATTCCTTTCGTAATTTGGAGATTTTTTCCTAAATAAACTATATGCTTATCTCTAACGGTTTAGAAAGTAGCTATTGGTCCACGATTGGAGTGGACACCCTGTATGAATCCCCAAGGCTATTTCCAGTAAGATAAAATATTAAGTTAAGTTTAAATTTTAAGTGTTCAGATGCTATTCTTCATAAGGAATTTATTTGTTGTAAAGTGAGTTGATTCACTTTTAAACTAAAAGTTTAAACTAAATGTGATAGCATGCAGCAAAAAAAACCTATTTTAAAAGTATGGAAATGTACCACTTATCCTGCAAAGGACACATTTCATTTAATTCTCCGAGAATCGAGAAAGCATCTTCATTCTTCACCAACTGAAAAATTGTTCATTTTTTGCGCTACGGTACGGGAAGTAATAATTGGAATTTTCCAGCAATTGGAGTTCCATCTTTTAATGTTAGACTGCAAAATGGTGTCAATGTCTTTCTTTACAGGTCGGGGTCTCATCAACAGTCCTCGAGATCCATTTGTAAAAGTGTATCTGCTTCCGGACGAAGAAACCTTCCACCAATCGAAAATAAAAAAAAGAACTTTGGCTCCGAAGTTCAATGAAACGTTCACTTTTGAGGTGATGAATTTAAAATTTTTGAATGACTCTGCTTTTCGACTTTCTTTTTGTAACTTACAAGTAAATACTATGTCCCATAAGCGATGATCTATCCATGTTATACAGTTGAAGCTCGTTAAAACAAATTCAAAGGAATATTTCTGTAAGGGAGGATACGGATATTTTTTCTGTCAATAATTTTCATCAATCTGCCGTAATTATTAAACTTGTATCTTGCAATAACAGGAGTGAATTATATACATGTTAGGTATTGGTGCAGATTTCATTCAGAAAGCCTAGATATGGCATTGCTTTAGTAGAAAATATCTATTTTACTTTAAAAATTATATATTCATCGAAAATTAGTGATATTTTATCCTTGATCGTGCACCCTCAAACCTCGCCCCTCTCTTTGTCACTGGAATGCAATGTACGCGACTAGTCAAGAAGCTAGATCTGATTACAAATTATTCTAGATTTTACCACCTTTTGTACTTTTTGTAATCTATACTTAATGTAAAAGATATAAGGAAAAAAAGCAATTCCCTATTTTCCTCAGCTATTCCATAAACTGAAAAAAGGGTAAAATATAGAATTCTTTAAAGCAAAAAGGATTTTTTTTTTCCAATACTGTAATATTAAACTCAAATAAACTTTTAAGAACTTTTTGAAAATCGTTTCTTCGGCAAGAAAGGTAAGCTTTCTTCGGTAAGCGGAATGTCGAAACGTTTTTCAACTGTGTACTTAAATACTGAAATTTCTAAAAATAGACAGGAAAGAGAATAAAATTCCTTCCAAGATGTGCATATTAATCAGAAAGAAGTTTTGAAGGCGAGTGAAGAGAAATTTGATGTAATAAATATGAATAAAAAGACACATGATTGCCGTTTTCCTGAACGAAAAGAAAACCTTAGTAGCTATTTTCCTATTAGGGTCATTCCATATAAAATAAACAAATTTTCAGAAATTTCCGTGCTGCACCATTTTTGATTTTGATCATACTGGGTAGTAAATATGCACCAATATTCTGTACCTCCAAACTGTTTTATTTTTTTCTCGAAAATTTTTTTTTCTTGAGATACAGCCATTTTTTTGCTCCGCCGATGAGTAAATTTCGACATTTTTGATCTTTTTTCTAACAGCTCTGGTAAATTTACTTAAAGTGGTAGAAAGATCAAACATGGCTTATTTTGAAGCTAAAAGAATGAACTTTCATTTGTGCATAAAAAGAAACGGTTTGGGTTAAGCCTAAATATAAATTTTCCCGTGTCAATTCGCGGTTCAAAAAGTGTCTTTTTCGTCATTTCAAGCATTTCAAGCATCAAAGAGATAAGGCCCTCTGAAAATTGAAAATAATTGCTTTAACTTATGCTAAAAATCTTGCATGAATTTTCAATTTTCAGAGGGCCTTATCTCTTTGATGCCTGGGAATAACAAGACAGTTTTTGTTTCGATTTAAAGGGTAATGTAGCACCTTCCTCCTCCATGCATTTGCAAATTTTTACTAAGTGTTCCACAGGCTATTTTTGGGGAGTGAAAAGGGCCATTTTTCATTTTTTCTCAAGTTTATTGTATTTTTTCATAATAATCATCTAACTTAGAAGGTTTATATCTCTTTAATGCCTTCGAATAACAAGACAGTTTTTGTTTCCTTTTAAAGTTCAATGCAATGCCTTCTTGCTCCATACATTTTCCAATTCTTACTACCTGTTCCACAGCCCATTTTTGGGGAGTGAAAAAGGATATTTTTCATTTTTTTTCAAAGTTTGAAAGCTTATATCTCTATAATACCTTGGAATAACAAAACAGTTTTTGTTTCATTTTAAAGGGCAATGTAACACCTTTTTACTCCATGCATTTGTAAATTTTTACTACCTGTTCCACAGGCCGTTTTTGGGGAGTGAAAAAGGCCAATTTTCATTTTTTCTCAGGTTTAAGCAATTTTTTCATAATGAAAGACTACTGGTATCATCTAATTTTTTTCTGTGCTTCTAGTACCTATAACTGGGTGCAAGAGAATAAAAAATTAGAACCCCACCGTCAGTCCTTCATATATTTTTTCATGCTTGAAATGACGAAAACGGCACTTTTTGAACCGCGAATTGACACGGGAAAACTTATATTTAGGCTTAACCCAAACCGTTTCTTTAAATGCACAAATGAAAGTTCATTCTTTTAGCGTCAAAATAAGCCATGTTTGATCTTTCTACCACTTTAAGTAAATTTACCAGAGCTGTTAGAAAAAAGATCAAAAATGCCGAATTTTACTCATCGGCGGAGTAAAAAAATGGCTATATCTCGAGAATAAAATTTTTTCGAGAAAAAAATAAAACAGTTTGGAGGTACAGAATATTGGTGCATATTTCCTACCAAGTATGATCAAAATAAAAAATGATGCGGCACGGCCCATTTGTTGATTTTATATAGAATGACCCATTAATAAAAAAAATAATAAAGTTATACTGAAAAAAAAACTGTCATTATTGGAATTGTTTTCGACAGAACAAAAAAGTAAAATCTATTTTTTTAACAACAAAAAATTTGGAATATTCTCTCTCTCTGTTTTGCTTATTGATTCTACTTTTTTATGATCGCTTCTCAATACATATCTTTGTAATTTGTAGATTGCGAGACTCATAAAATAAGCAAACGTAACTAAGCACGCAAATGGTGCATATTTCTTACAGCGTAAATCATTTTATGTAAAATCGTATTTTTTTTTAAGTTAATAAAGCATTTGAAAATATCAGCTTGGAGGGGATAACTTTAAGCTGCTTATCGCCAAAGGTAGGCTGAAATTTATACCAAACTAATTTTCCGAAACATAAGAATAACCAACTGTTCTATAGAGCATACAAAGTCTAAAAACGAAAAGATAACGATTCAAATTAAAAGAAAAAAAGTTACAAAATTGATGACATTTTTCAAATTAGTCCCTATTGCCTGAACTTCACTTGTCAGCTTTTTTTTTTCCTGTCTTCAACGAAATGTTCGAAGCCATGTTTGGACACATTCTTCAAAATTGCTTCCGAAGCTTTCGTCATTGTCTTTGAAGTAGAAGAACGCCATCCCGGAAGTGTTTTTTCGTTTCAAAAACATAAAGAAGTCACTAAGAGCGAAATCAGAGTCATATGGAGAACGAGGTGCAGCAAATAACCTTCCCCACTCTTATCCCCACATCCTTTTCGTTGAGAATGAGCAATCACAGAATCCTTTGCTCACAAACGCTTGTCACCTTAAGTTTTCCTTTGAATCATGTTTAATCACGAAAATATTAACTGGTCATTCTTTGCGATAGTTTTTTAACTAAAATCAGTAATTTTATCCTTCTGTAGCTGTAACGATGTTGACTTTATCTTCAGTTGGAAGAGTTACTAGAGCGTAAGATTGCCCTTCCTTTGAAAAACTGATTCTCTCCAATCTTTAAACATTGGGAAACTATTTCTAGTTGTGCTATAGGGAAGAACACAATCCTCATCAACTTCCTGTGACATCCTTTATGCTTTATCTGCTGGATTTTTAAGAAAAAAACAAATTTAAAGCAAACTTATCATTTGCTCATCGTGTGACGCTTCAATTGTTCCGCAGGCGAAAACAAAACTATATGTGTTTGGTTGGCTAGATCATATTATTGACGACATGATCCTTAAAGTTTAGCTATACATTCTTCACTTATCTCATTACGCATACATTATTCGTTTTCCGAGCCTTAATATTTTATTTACCTGTAAAAAATGGGATCACAAACATTCTTTTTTGAACAGCCTTAGTAAGAGACGAGCAAAACTGAAAAATGAGGAGCAATGCTTATGAGTTGCAGTTAGAAGAAACTAAATTGTGAATGTCATCTTTTACAACTGTACCTTTCCTCGACTACTTTCTGTCACCGATGAACTGGTGACTTCCGGGTAAGGTAGACAACCTATAGGGTAAGGTAGACAACCTATAGAGTAAGGTACACCCCTCAGCGCTCCGACTTAGCAGCTACGTCACTGGCTCCTACGTAATTCATGAGAGAGCTTTAGATTAAAACTTAAGGAAATTAATCTCTTACGCTACCTCAACTTTTCTAATTATATCACATAGTTGGCGATAGAAAGTTAAATTTTCGAAACTTTCTGCAAACGCTAATCATATTCTATTAACTCATAGCACAACCATGATTGTCTTGGGAATAAGCTCTATGTTTAGTTATGTTCTTCTGACGACAAAAGTTGACTTTTTGCATCCTCGACTTATTTTTTATCTTATTTTTCCACAGGTGACGCCGGAAAATTTGCCAAAACGTACCCTTAAGTTATCAGTATATGATGTAGACAAACGTAAAGTGCGGCACTGTCTTGGCCATGTGATATTTCCTCTCGCTCAGCCGGAAGGACAGCAGTCCCTGTCCAAAGATATCACACTTTGGAGAGACTTGGAGACAGCGCCACAGGTAACTTCTTGCGACCGATTCTATCTCATTATCAAACATCCAAATTGAGGGTTAAAAACACAACACGTTAATTTGGTTTTGCTTTATACTTAATGAATAGGTGTAAAAATCGAAAACACTGTAACCCGGGATGTCTACATTAATTTCGTTTTTCAACTATAAGACTGGACTCCACTATATGAAATCGTGGCTTTTTGAAAGGAATATTTGTCCAGAGTGTGATTTGTCCAGAAATTATGAACGAAACCGCCGAAGCAGATCTCTCTGCTTCTTCTAGACCGAACCTTCAGTGAAATGGTCGAAGCTTCGGCCCATCTCTAATAAGAACCTTCTTCGGTTTTTCTTTACAAATGCACTCTTCTTTACATTTTGAAACAAGGTTTTTAAGATAAATGATGTACGTAATAAGTCCGAAAAAGTATTCTGATTACGGCTCGGTTTTTATATTCTTGATTATGAACTCCAACAGTGTGAAAAACCATCTAATAGCTACAAACTCATTCTCAAGAACCTCTAAAATGCCTTTTATATGTTTAAAAAGTACATTAAACCCAAACTAATTCATCCTTTAAAATAGAAAATGAACTTTCACTACATCGCTGTTTTCGTTTCGTTAAGAACAAACTTAGCCAACAGATAATGTTCTTTTCATTTTTTTCCAGTCGTCTGAGTCTCCTGGTGAGCTCCAAGTCTGCCTATCTTGCAATCCCTTTAGTAATCGCATCAAAGCTACTGTGTCTAGACTCCGGAACCTAAAAGGAATTGATGGTGATGAACACGCAGGTGAGCATCAACTTGACAGCATTCTGTCGTAGATCTTGTTTTCTGAGACGATTTCTACAAGTATTTCGTCTTTAACTATTAGTAAACCGTTGTTGTGAGATTTCTATTTGAAAATCATTCTGTAGAATACGAAGAACAAATTGTCTGTGATCCAGGCCGTTTAGGATGCCGAGATCGTTCGTTTTCTTCTCCTTTTTTTTTATTTATTTTTTTTTTAACTTTCTTAAGGTTAAATTCGTTATAATAAATTACTTTAGTTTGCTCATTTAACGTTACAGTACTGCAAAACTTTTTCTTAAACTAAATAAACAGCATTATTTAAGAAAGCAAACCTGCATTATTTAAAATAATTAAACGTGAGTCACTGAAAAATAAAAAAAATGCATTTAGAAAAGACGTTTTCTTAAATTGGAGATCCTAAAAAGTCTTGTCCATTGAGCCTGCTGAAAATATCTTGAACAGCATCGCAAATCAATGTCAAAATTCTTTCCTGAGCAGAAAAATTGTTTCATTTGTTCTTCAAACTTTAATGTTGTAACTCAAACGAGGGTCACTGAATAATTAAGAAGGCACGCTGACCTGGAGAAGAAACCGTTTATTTCTACAAAATCAGACTTCTCCACCCTTTCAACATAACCCCCATCAACATTTATTCACTTTTCCCAACGGGTTCCTAACCGTTCCTCGCCAGAACAGTATTCTTCAGACACCAATTCTCAGCCACGTTTGAAATGTTCAACACAGCCACTTGCAAAAATGTCTACTTGCACCATACACTTTAGTCATTTTAAAGCATACATAAGCTGGTTTTTCACCTTCAACAAGCTGGTTTACAAAACGAATCGCAGAAAGTTGTTCAACCAATGAGGAATTTTCAAGAAGACTTGAGATTGTTTATTTAATTTTTAGGTTATAAATAGAGTGATGCTAATCAATCAACTGATTAGAACCCATCCTAGTAAAGCTAACTTAAATACCAAATGTATCAAACTTTACCAACAGTCTTTTCCCCACATTAATTTAAAAAAGGTGGGTACTTCGTTTCTTCTTTTTGCGTGCTTACGTTTTTAGTCATGCTTTTAGTCACTTGTACTATCCTTAACTTTTACTGTGATCATGATAAATGTTTAACATCTTCCTGCTTTCTTGGATAATTTTAATAATGAACTTAATTACAGTCTCATTTATGGTGTTTTTGGAAAAATGTGTGTGTTAGAGAAACATTATGCCTCTCTGTTAGAAAAGAGGTCATCATATGATCATAAAGGTCAATGGAAGAACATATATACCAGGAATGAAATGCATAAAATAAATTGAAGAGATCGTCTTTACAATGAGTTCATCAAGAATCTGAAATATGTTAAGGTATGACTGTTTTAGATGACAAGGCTGTAATATTACTGTACTCTTCAGTTCTGCCTGGACTGTGAGTTTATTATCACGAATGCACCCGTCGTACATTCATTTATAAAAAAGAATTACTGAGAAATAATGTGGCATTTTTAAGATACTCTATTTTGAGAATTGGTTGAATTAGCTTGTTTTTCTCCCAGAGTCCATAAAAAAACAAAGATTGGCTCCAGTAAAATCATATTTAACCATTTTCCTTATCATTTACTATTTAAACAGCTGTTTTATTTGCGTCACAATTCCAGTTTTGTGCACCTGAAACAAGTACATAATAAAAACAAATAAAGAGTAGCCTCAGAATTGTATGAATGGTTTGGATTGTGCATTTCTTTCTGTGATCGATTCTTTGGCTGCCAAGTCTTTTCCTCATTTGAAAACTCAGAAATATTTAGTTCAGTATAGAGTGGTCAGATTTTTTTTATTAGCTCGAAACTTGTGATTGCCAATTTGAAACATTTTACAAACGGGTGCTTCACCAATCACTTGATATAGTGGCATAGTCAAGACCCTCAGTTTTTTACTATCTGATATTATATCACAGAAATCACACAGCACCCAGAAACGCGTTACGCAGAAACTAAATTTTAGCTTCATCAATAAAAGGAAAACAAACTTAGAAAAATCAAGTTTCTACTTTGATAATATAGATTTAACAACTTTTAATCGCTCTCTCTCTTAGTAGATATAGTTCATAACCAAGAATCCATGGAAACTAAACTGTAATAAAAAAAATCGTGACTAAAGCAATGCCATAAATTGGTAACCCTCTGGCAATATATTGCCAGTTTTTTTTCCCTTCTTTTTTGTACGACATTCTTCTTTAAGTTATAAACATGATATAGTCGTTCTAGTGTCAGTTTGGTGATATTAACGATATTTAATGAGATTACTGTGTAGAATCAATGTTAAAATTGTGAGTATATATAAGTGAAATGAAACTGTGAGTCTTTTCTGCACCGATTGGAAACAAGGTAAGGATGTAGGTATTTCAAATGTTTTTCTACTGTCTGTCTATGAGATCCTAATATATTGTATTTTTGTTAGCTTTACAACGTTTATTATAACTCTCTTCTTGCAGTATCAGAGCATCTGATGAAAAAAAAATCGTTTTTCTCTTTTTTAAATTATTTGGAGTTATTGTTTTTCATATTTACCACACTTTTATAAGTGTAAGTAAGTGTCTAAAATTATGCATTTAATAAGTGTTATTATAACGCTTATGTACAAGCACCCATTTTTAGTGAAAAGCATCGATTATTTAGTTGGAGTACAAAGAGGTAGTAAGGGGTCAACATCAGATTTTTGCTCTTAAGGCATCTTCGAGCTATTCCGTAAAGATACCTTATATAGATTATACTTTGTATTTTATTTTACTATAATCTAGTATGGCAAAAGAAAAAAATCCATTTTCATAGATTTGTTTAGCAGCACTATTGTTATTCAAGGTAATGGATTTCCAATATCATACAAAGCACGAGATGGCTTCAAATCAGGAGAAAATCATTAGCTTCAAAAAATAGCATTCATCTCAGCTTGGAACTCGTGTTACTAGGTGGAAATAATATCAGGCTTCAGATATTGAGGTTTAAATACTTAATGATGAAACATGTAATTACCAAACATTTTTGGGCTGTTAAATGTCAATGAAAATGAAATGTCAGAAGGTCATTTAAGCGTAACATGATTTTAAAGATTTTACAATGAAACAAAAAAAAATATTGGGTAGAAATCTATAAGCTTTGATGCTGTGATTATGTGAGGTTCTTAAAACAATTTATGATCTTTGCACAGAACTAAATTTATTTTATGAATGAAATGTCAAAAAAAAAAAAACTGTTACACTATACAAAGTTCTTTCCGTTCTCCTTGTTTTAACAGCATTGATTTCCTCAAGCGTAGCATTTTACTTGATTGAGCCGCAAGTATGTAAAAAAAAGGTGATATACCCCTAAAACGTCCCCTTTGGGCAGTTGCAGTGGTATAAAATAGCTGTCAACTTTCACGGTTACTTATTTTTTTGCAGCCGCTTTTTCCAATATACGAGTTATATAATCATGGAAAAACAATATTTGAAATACCTTATCTTACAAAGAATACGTTATAGGGCACTTTTATTTAAAGGGATATAACAGGGAAATTTCTTAAAACTATGCACTACTCGCTTTCTTGTCATCAACTTGTAGAATTTTAGGAGAAAGTTATTATTAATTCGAAGCATAAATGTTCTGGTTTTTGTGTTCAAATAAAAAAAAAAACACTCAGGAGTGTATATGTCTTCGTAAAGACAGCCCGCAAATTTCATCAGTTCGTCATCTTGACTACAAAAGCTAAGTTTCTGCAAGGAAGTAAAAAAATCGGACTTTTGATATGGAAAAAAAAAAGGAAGAAAAGGATGATTTTTCACAGAAAACAAAATAAGCTTGCATAGTACTATTTACGTATTGAAGTATAGATTTATCCAATAAGTCATTTCCTCATAAAGATTCACCCGTGTTTTTTGTTTTGTTTAGTGAATTTTAAATAGAATACAGATTTAACTTACTACCGGCCACTGGCGACCAAATATTTCCCCAGGTTTGCCCATTATTTCCTGCTTTCTTTTGCAAGGACTCCCGAAGAAAAGGTTCTGCATTTTTAAGAAGAAAAAAAATCTAAAATAGTATTTTCAAAAACATTTAAGTACCGTAATGTTGCCTTAAGTGCAACCGCTTTTTCAACTCACCAGTCCAGTAACATCAACATTTAAAGCCTTCTTTCCTAAATTATCACATGATCTAGCAATTTCCATACTGGCATTGTAATCCAAGGATCTAAAGCAGGGGTTCCCAAACTTTTTTGTTCCGTGGATCCCTTGCCTAGTTTTCGAATGTCCCATGGACCCCCTTCCTTGGGGTAGTTACAAAACTAATCAGGAGTCGCAATAATATAACTCAAACATTCTGAAACCGGGAATAAAATAGTTAAGTTCCATTTATTGATGTTCTAAAACAATCAAATGACAACTTTCTAAGAGATTCGATTAGACAGTTTTACTGCTGAGTAAAAAATTGAAATTTAAGTGAAAAGAAATCAGATGAAGAGAAAACCCGAGACATGTTTATGCATGCTTTCATAAAAATAATGGCACAAAATTTAAATCAGCTAATATTATTACATAGAGTAGGTGAACAAGGAAAAAAAAGACTAAAGTGGGACAGAGTGAATTTGGTGTATCAACAAAAGGACCCCTATTTGCATTTTGTGGACCACCAACTTTTTCCTTCCTTTAAATGGGACCCCTTCCAATTTCTGGGGGACCCCTGGGGGTCCCTGTGGACCACTTTGGGAACCACTGATCTAAAGACACATTCTGAAGACACTTTCATAGTAAAAAAATATTGAGGTTTTTTTTAACAACGACAAACTTCTATCTGTTTTCTTTTTGAACTTGAAATGTTGTGTAGTCCATCTTTCAAACTGGCACTGTGCCAACATTAGACTCACCAACAGGACCCTGCTCTGCTAACGTGGCGTCCACGTCTTCGCCATGCGGTACAAGATGGCGGACCACTGATAAAACAGTCCGCCTGCTAAAGAGCTATTCACATTACGACCGTTCCGTCCAAACGAAGTTTTTTTTTTTTTTTTTTGGACGTGACGGACGGAAGTCAAAAATATCGAGCATTCGCAGTAGCTGCGTCCGAAATTCACTTGACCGTATTCACTCACAGTGGATAAAGAGCGAGCACCTGGCGAGAGCCAATGAAATCGCTGCCAAAAAATCGGAGGGCTGTCGGAGCCGACGATATCCAGCATTCTAGAACGGTGACAGAAGCTGACGATTCGGCGTGTTGTCATGGTAACGTATTCCGAAAACCAGTTTCGCAGCGAAAAATTCGGTTCGGACGGCCGGAACGGGGTCGTAATATGAGTAGCGCTTAGTGCTGGTGCACCCACTCTCCTTCAGGTCTGCCTCTGGTCCTCGGTAGAGCAGGTGAAGTAGATGGTAACTCCCCATGTCCTACACACACACGTGCGGTCGTCATTGTGAAAAGCGTAATTTGAATTCATAATGTCAGAATTCAAATTAATTTCTTTTCTTCTTTCTGCTTTTTTTCAGTCCTCTACGTGAAAGTGCAGCTCTACCACGGTCGCAAGCTGATCAAATCCAAGCGCACCGTCCCCCAGGCCCTGTGTCCGAACCCCAGCTTCGACGAGACGTTCGGCTTCGGTGTGTCCGGTCGCTTCTTCGATTCGTGCAGCCTCACCTTCACGGCGATGCTGGGGGGCCCAAGCCCCCTCGTCCGAGACAGGGCCCTGGGACGCGTCGTCATCGGGCCCTTCATGTACGCCCGCGGGGAGGCGCTGCAGCACTGGCAGGAAATGCTGGCCAACCCGCGGAACACAGTCACCAGATGGCACGCGTTGGAAATCGTCAAGAAGTGAAACCAGGACACTGCAGCTCCCCGTAACGCAAATGGAACATCTTTGCTTCTTTGCTTGGGAATCTCGTGCGTTTTAAAGCGACTTGAAATGTCGTCGAAATCAGAATACGTCCCAATGAGGTAGTGAAGGTATATGGCTACCGAAAAGAGATAGCAGAATACTGCCGTGCTAAGCACAAAAGTCGTGTCTGCAACTGAGTCCGAAATGAGAAATTGCTTTTCTAAGTTTCACACCTCCATGTGGTTGACACAATTCCACTCTTTTAGATTCTTTTTAAAAATATTTCCCATGAACAAATTACCTCAGAACATTATATAAGTAAAATGTGTTATTAAGATACACCTGGGGACAATAACTAAACTTTTCGTAAAAAGTACAGAAACGATTCCTGTGCTTAGCACGGAAGCATAGGACGATCAATAAAGATGCTTACAACTTCGTCCAGATTCCATTAAACCAGTAATTTTTAAAAACCTACCTTCTGTTAGGCAACCGAAGAATGAGATGACATGTCAATTCCATGTACAATTTAACGTAACATAGAATTTGAAATTGTTGGCTGCAATGTGAAGTTCTTTCTTGATAATTACCATCTTTTTCACATTCAGTAATATTTTCGGAATTTCATCATTGGAATGTAGTTTTAATCGCAAGCTTAGCAAGTGTTATTGAGTTTATGACAAAAGACGAAGATAACGAGCAGTAATTACACATTGTTACTCTCAAAGAGTTGGAAACAATAACAAAGCTATGATTAAGAGATGAATAATTACCTTTTGCTGAAATGTAAAAGACAATTAAACAACGTTATTGTGTTTAAGCAATATTTTTAAAGCAGAAGACAAATAAAGCATTATGTGGACCTAAAGCATACGATAATAACGTATAGTTTTAAAGAATGCCAATAACGGAATTAAATTCTAAAAGGAAAACACTAAGCATTTTAAATTTTCAAAAAAGACTTTTAAAATTTTATGAAAAGCAGAGATTGAATGAAATTTTGAATCCAAGCAGGTTCTTGAATAAGTTCCAAAAAAATTAAATTAAACCAGCGTAGTTTTACCATATCCTCCAATTTCGTCAAATAGTCCGCGTTTGATCATGCGTAGTTTCATAAAATGTTGATGAATCACTAGGATTTCATACATGAAATTAATGCAGAATTCTGAAAACCTATATGTGTGTTTTTGGAATATTTTCAAGTCATTTTTAGTTTCAGAATCGCACTGTGTAAAATACACACTAAATCAATTTTTTTGCCTTCGTCTTTAATGATTTTCTTTTATCCCTTTAGATATACGCAATTAAAAAAGTTTTTCAAGAAATAAATTTTGAACTCGTCACCGAAAACTTAAATTAATTTCTGTCATGTCGAGAACTTAAATAGTTTTAAAAAAATTATAAACGAAAGGTAACGGAAGCTCTTGATAGGAAAAACAGCTGTGACATGTGAAATCTGTATGAAAAAATACAATAGCAAACCTTATTGCATTTACTTTCGAATCCAAAATTGCGCAATCATTTCAGATAATCGCATGTAAGATATTTTCTCAAGCAAAGAAACAAAATAGTTTCACTGATTTATGTAATTCGCACAAATTTCGCTAGTCATTTTTTGTGATGCAGAAATACAGGGTATTTCGCTAGAGTGGCTACTGACTTCCAAAAGGGATAGAGTGCACCATGACGATTCGGAATCAAACAGCATTACAGGGTCGGAAATGCTTTCTTCTTACAATAGAGGGCGCGCTACGGGAGTTCTATAGCGTAAAAGTTTTCCTTTAGAGTAGTGCATGTAAAGGAAAGATATTTTTTAAATAATGAAACCAACGTCGTTAGAGCACAAAAATTGAAAAAAAAAAGGGGGGGGGGTTGCACGTACGTGCTTTGAAGTTACAAGAAAACTCCCTTTTTTAATACTGAAAAAGTCATGAGCTTGCGACACTCAGCAAGAACCACCGTTAAATCCTAGTTTTTTTTAACTGCAGTGAAAAGGTTCGTTTCTTCTCGTTTGTAGTGTTTAACAGAAAGAAGGGGACCACGTGGGCCTAGAAGTAGAGTACTCTCCTCGTAAGCAAGTGGTCGCGGGTTCGAATCCTGCCTTGCCCATGAATGTTATTTCATCCTCTCTGTGCCGTAACTCTGTCCTGTGTTTGTCAGGAAGCAAAACGAATAGTACTCAGTCCTCATGTATGTTAAAGCTGATGGCTTCTGGGAAAAAAAACAAAAAGACAATAAATGCATTAAAACCGATTTTTTGCATTCAGCAACTGAAGTAAATTTTTTTGTTCTGCCGAATTTTCGTTGAACGCCCTCAACCGGACGATTAAGGAATTTCATCCCTGCATTGCAGTGTGATTCAAAATCCATTGGATCTTCTTGATCTCTCTCAGAAATTAGTAATAACTGTAGCGAAACACCCTGTATTTAACTACATATATAGGTATGTAACCAAGTTGAATTCATTTGGATATGCTGTAAAACTTCATTTAGTTAGATGATCTGTAGAGTGCACTGCTAAAGCTGTAAATACTAACTATTCTGTGTAATTTAATGTATTTTCAATTTGCTTGTGCAATACAGAACCTGTACCGTCGCGGAAAGGAAGCCTATTTTCATGTGATATAGAATGAGATACTGTAAGAATATTAAATAAAATTTATTTATTTTCTCAAATGAATATTAAGAATGGCCGTAAATGAGCACTGTGATGGAAGTACAAGCTTGTGGTCGTAGATGTTGTTAAGCTATGCCGTTGTGAAGCTGAGCAACTGGCTAAACATGTTCGGCGTGGTCAAAGCACACAATAAAAGCAAGTACAGAGCATACATATCAAAAATTAAGTAAAGTATAAGAATAATTGAAGGGGCAAGTGGATAAAGGTGATATGTGACATTTGAATTTCACCGATTTACACAAATTCAAATTTGTGTGTGTTCAATTGCGTTAACTCACAAGCACAATTGAAGGGTCAAATGAATAAAGGTGATATGTGACAATTTTTTAAATTTCTAGAAAAAGCTATCAAAAAAAAATTTATTATCTTATCACCTTCATCCATGGCAAAAAAGTAAGTTTTTCCAAAATTGTCACATATCACCTTTATCCACTTGCCCCTTTCAATTACGTTATTCTATAAGTACGCACAAAATTAGCTAGATTGTACATTCACGGGAATGCTCATATGATGGGTGATTGTGGATTAGCTTAGAAAAGAGGTGTGGCTGGTTTAGATAAGTTCGTCATTAAGAATAACATCATTGATTAGCGAAAACAATTTACTGCAATATCTTTTTAAGATTTTTATGACAATTTAGGCGAGTTTTAATAATTATATTCTATTGATTTCTTCGTATCCTTAGTTAATACTAGAAAAAATTGCGTGTCATTGCTTCGAAAGCGTGGACTTCTTTATTTTATTTGCACATAAGACAACACAAGATTCGCTGCATAAAGAGAAAAAAATAACACCCAGAGCGTCGATGAAAATCAACCCACCTCCTCCGGCTTAGGGCGCTTTTACACTTACCGACACGGCAACGATAAATTGTAAGCGATTGTCGTCATCCGACATTGGAGCACGCAAAATGCATTAAAATATGCTATGCGCTTTTCCATCTCCCGATTCCAGGACGATTCTGCCGTCTCCGACCGAACGCTGTCGTTTGTCGTCCCATTCGTGTCGGATGGCATCCGTCTCTCCTTTAAAATCGGGACGATACTCATCCATCTGTTTACTTTCTTCGAACTATATAGCAATTGCGTTTAAATTCGACATCTCTTTATTAATAAATATAAGCTTCAATTTGCAGACGATAAACAAAAGATGTAGCAATAAAACAATTTTATTCATTTTAGTTGGTATTTTGTTTCATTATTGTTGCTCAGACGATTTTTAATGCAACAAAAAAAACTCAAGTTTTCATTCTGACAGTGTTGGCGCCGCCGAGGGATAAATGGCGAATCTATTCGCAAAGAAGCGATGGTGTCAACGAAGAGACGATTGACAACGAAACATATTTGTTAACGAATTCTCTTCATTATAACGAAATGGGGATACACTCGCTTAGTACTAAAGAGCACTACAATTACGAAAACAAAACAAAACTATATTGCGACGACCAACTTATATCATGGCGAACTGTGGACTTAATTTTAAAAAGTTCTATGGCAAACTTTTGGGAGTTAGATCCGCCATTTATCGCTCTGCAATTCCAGCAGATAGTATGCGTTTCGTTCTTAGTAAACAAGGTGAGTGAGAATGTAATAAAGTTGTGAATATCATGCACTCAATATCGTATTTTTCATTTGTTTTCTTTTTCTGGAAGTAAAGTAAATATAACAGTCGTAATCTGATAAATGGAGGAGCCATAATAATATACGTGTGAGCACAGTGCTATCTCGAAATGAAATGCGATGGAAAATGACCCGTTCGGAGAAACGATATCGTTTGAGTGGAAAAGCAGTGCTATAAACGACACGACACGGTACTTATCGTTGCTGTATTACCGTCCGACTTTCGTCGTTGTCGTGTCGTCAAGTGTAAAAGCGCCCTTAGGGAGCTTCTACCACAGAGTCAGGGTGGTCCCATTACATTCTATTATGTTAATAACTTTTATTGCGTTGAAATCAGCTACGCTGTTTAATGTTGTTACAACTTTTCATAATTATTTTTAAAATAAAATAAAACCTCTTGTGAAACTAATAATATGTCATAAAAAACATTTTTTTTGCTTACACGTTTAAATTACGTGCATAGAAGAACTATTTAAAGAAACGTTGTTTTCAACTGTTGTTTTAATACAGAATCACACTTGCTAGAATAAATTGAATACTCTAAAAAAATTTCAATTAATTTCTCACAGCTCAATGAAGTTATTGGCTCATCTTTTGAGCGATCAGGAAATTAAACCCAGCTCAATTATTTTACCGAAAAAAAGTATTCGTACATGTGTATAAGCATTTCGTTACTTTGTTCATTATCACTCGGCCGGAAACTTAAGTGTACTGCAGACTTAGTCAGGTTCGTAGTTTCAAAGTGCCATATTACTGAAATTACGTTATTTAACAGCAAAAGTTAAATTTATATCCTATGATGAGGAAAAATGTCGTAGGTTCACATATTTTTCCCCCTGTTTAATATCTGCTAAACTTTTTCTTTCCGTGAAATAATTTCTGGAATTCATCTGTCAAAAAATTCATTGACAGATACTAAGGAATGATATTACAATAGTGTAAGAATGTCATTTCGAGTAATTAGGTATAAAGTGTATCAGTTTTATATACCTTTGTTTAATGATTTAGTTTTAGTTTGAATCATTTTGTCCTACTTTTCAATTCTTCCGTGTAAGCTTTTATGTGTGCTTTGAATGCGTTGTTTTAGGATAATGCTATTGAATATTTTTATACTTTTCGTTAGAGAGAGCTTTAATCAAAATTGAATTACAATATTTTGAAAAGTGATAACTAATGTATTTTTGCACAAGTTACGAAGCATGTATAGAATTTTTATAGCTGAAAGCACATAATATTGTGAAAATAAGTGATATTCAGTCTAAAGAGCGAGTATTAAATATATTTTTGACACTTGTAACGGGAACCAAAAAAGCAGTCTTTTGAAAGCTTTCCAAAGTACGCCAACTTTTAATGATTTTATCTTTTTGGAAGTGAATTTTAGGGGCTATCCATAAATGATGTCACACTCTTGTTAACAAATTTGACCAACTCTTTTTTTGTCACCCCCCTAAGGGTAAGACTTTAGCTTTCCCCTTCCCCATTACCTGTCACATGTGAAGCTATATTACACAAACATATTAGTACACGAAACTGTTTTTATTTCAACCAAAATGTGGGAAATCACATTTCTTGTTATTCCCCCCCCCCCCTATTGGCAGCTGGTGCACCAAAAAGTGGGGGGTCAAAAGAAATGGAGGGGTATAAGGTAGCATCTCTTAAGCTGTTTTTTGTTCTGCAAAATTTGGCTATATTATTAGGTTTTAACGTTACTAATTAAATGACCTCAAAACTAAGACGAATGGTCACCGTGGCGTCCCCCCTTCTGATTCAAAGTTCCATTTTTACGAAATATTAAAAAAGAGATTATTTTTTGAAACATTCAGCTTTAATTTTCGTGCAATAAAGCAATCAATTGAGTAAAACTTTTTTTTTCAATCGATCATTACTCTTCAACTCTGAAAAGTGAGAGGGCAATTTCCTTTACTTTTAGAAGAGAGGGGACAGTCGCCCCCCTTGCTCCCCTGTACGAGCCACCTATGCCCCCTCCGTTGTCACAAACTATCACAAGTTCATGACTCAACCCCTCAAAGTGTGACAACATTTGTGATCTACCCCTTGAAAGTAAATATTTGTCATCCAAAATCAAATAACCGTGTAACGAATTATAGTCTGTATCTGGCACTGAAATCGCGAACGCTAAATATTAGCTTAATCTGTTGTTTCATAAATCAAAAAGCATGGAAGAATATGTTACTAGTTGAGTCCTTAAATAGGCTTTAATACTCATAGACATAAAAAAAATAGCAATGGGCAAGGCATCTTCATTGAGTATTACTCTAAAAACCATCTTTTGTTATGTCTTCTCATCTGGGATCATTTTATGCACTGAAATGGAATACGCCTGCATCTTTCTTTTGCTGTAGTTCACAAGAAATTTTCACTATAAATAATAATAATAACAGTAATATAATAATACTGCATAACACCCTGAATTACATTAAAGAAGTTTTATTCGCCATCAAGCATATTTAAAATTAAGATGCTGTAAATGCATGATAGTGTAAAGACATGCATTAGTGCTTGTTTTGAGCAACTATCTCGGTATGAAAGAACAGGCAATTCGTCGAAAGTTATCTGAAATTATTATCTGTTAAAATAGAGGAAAACAATTAGAGAAATCATTTTTTTTAAAGATTTTTCTCGTCTGTCAACCATATAACCTAATTTTAGATGATACATATCAGAGATTTTCTGTGGCATATTATTCTATAGGAATATATTTCAGAAAGTAGTGAAAAATCTTAAACTAATCAATTTTGTTCACGTAATAATTTGATTTATAACCATAGCTTTCGTAGACGTTAAAATAAATAAATTAGATTTGCTCCGTTATCTTGATTCTCTAAACTAGTTTTCTACATATTTCAAGTAAATATTATCATAAATTCCCTTTTTCATCTCCAAATTTATTATGCAATTTTTTTAGCAGATTGTACGAGGAAAAAAAAAATTTTTTCAATGTATTCATGTGAATGGGAGTAAGAAATCTTTGTATTTTGTGCAAAAAATCAACTGTTGATGTGTGCTATCAAAGCTAATAATGATTGCCATTAGTCGAGTCACTTAGTCACATGTTTTAATGTATATGTTATATGTATATACTTCCCCATGTTGCTCTTTGTACTTGGTTTGTGCTATGTACTTTTTGCTTGCCTTGTTGTAATTGATTAGAAGCAATTCATGTATAGAATAGGGCTGCCATATCCAAGACTGAAAAGGACCGTTATACAAATATCATTAGATTTAATTTCACCTATAGGTGTATTTTGAATTAAAATACTCGATAGAAATTTAATTTTGTGTGGAAATGTTTCTAAATAAAAAATATTCAGCAGAATAAGCAATGAAAACACCTCATGGGATCAAAATTCTGAAGTAGAACCCTCGCAGCTATGATGTAACAAATCATTGCTATTTTCAACTCTTTGATAACTTAAACGGTTACAATAATCTTTTAAATTTCTCAAAAAAGTTGCTCATTTGCTTTTCTCTCTAGCTCTCTCTCTAAATTCTGAACAATCTACTCCTTTGTAAAAATTCAGCGTTCCTATCGTTTTTTCTATGACGAAATTTTATGGTCACTAACATTTTTAACATTCACAGGCAAAAATAAATTAATTAATAATTTTATTGACTTCACATAATTAATTTCATTTTATGGCTACATGACTGAAATAATGAGATGCTCAATGTCGAAAAAGGGATGAATAAACTACAGAAATACGGTAAATTTGTCATTCCCAAGAAACTTCCACTAGGGGCAATATTCCCCCCCCCCCCCTCCACTTTCTCCTCCAAGTTCCGACACTGGATATAGAACCTTTCAGAATTTCTGCTTTTGTTTGTTTGTTTGTTCGGGCCATGGTGGCCCGATCAGTAAGGCGTTGGACTCGTGACCGGAGGGACCCGGGTTCGATCCCAGCCGATCAAAAATCCACCGTCTTGATTAATGGTGGCTGGGGGACGTTAAAAATGTCGTAGTCACAAAGTCCTCCGAGTGATACGATACCTCTGGGGGTGTTGGGCTAAGGGTTTGCTCGACCCTTGGTTCTGGCTCAAAAAGAGCAGAGCGCTCTTCAGGGCCCTATCCCGGTGAAACCACGAGTTGTGGTAGGTACGGAGGACCGTGGAGTGTCAAATTTGTTCGTTTTTTTTTTTCGTTCGGTTTACACTAAGGGCTTCACAAATAGAGATTTTAAGAGAGTATATATATTCATAAATAGAGACAAAATAGAGATGGCTACAAAAGCCATTCAAGCTTCGTTAGCACCGTAAAAATTATATAGGAGCATTTTAAACTTACTTTTCAACAAATCAATTCTTCAGTTGTTGCGCATGGTCAGGAACTGTCACTAGTTCGCAATAGGTTTTAAAGAGAGGAGGGAGGGTGTTGTTACGAAATAAATCTGTTGCAGGCAATACCTAAACTGAAGGTCATCTAATCATCTTTGTTTGTTCATTATTGGACTTTTACTCTGAACGGTTGGCAACCTTAGTTAAAAACATACAATACAGCTAAATATGCTTTTCAATTCTATTGCGTGATTCGTACTGAAAAATTCATTTTGCAGCAAAAAAAAAAAAAAAATATGCAGCTCATTCCATTTACAAAAAAGAAACCGGAAAGTTGAAAAACGTCTTTAATGACGTGAAATAAAAGATCAAAAGAAATGGATGTTCAAAGGTGCAAAATTTAGAAGTAATGATCTTCCTGCTCCAACGCCTTTTGTCTTCAAAATTTAATTAAGAAAAAAGGCGAATATTTTTAACGTTGTTTCATGAAGGATCAGCTACTTCATGCTTTTGAGCGAGGAGAGGAGAAAGCTTAGAGATGTTACCCTAAATTAAATTTTTGCCTTTCTCTTGCACATCTTTTCATGCATCCTTTCAACTGATTAAATAATTTAATAAAGGATTATTTTAGGAAGATTTTTCAGAAAATACTTTCTTTTTTAATCCATTGCTTGCAAAAAGAGAATCTATTTTTTTGTCGTTCTAAATGAGTTTCAAAAACTGTCATTATGAATAGAAATCGTTGCAGTTTTATTACTCTTAGTTTAATCATTCAAATTTGTTATTCGAGCAGAAAAGATGAATATTGCTAAAAAAAAATTTATTAATAAAGTAAGAAGAACTGCTCAAATCTTAACACTATTGTGTTAAGATTTGAGCAGTTCTATTAACCAATTGAGAACTGCAAGAAAAACAACGGGTATTTAATCAAAATTGAAAATAGTAAAAGTTTTTATTCTTTCAAAATATTTGCAAACATTGGCAAAAATACATTAATATACTCCAGGGTTAATATTTTAAAGCAATTATTTTCAAAGCAGCTTCTCACTGCCGTTTAATTTTCAAGTGATTTCCAAAGCAAATAAAAGGACGGTAGGAAGCTTTTTGTTTTTTTTTAGGACTTGGGGCAGCAGTTTTGCATATATATAGAAAGATTATGAATTATTTTCAGCAAAAATTAAAGGGCGGGAGGATAAATGTGTCTTTCTATTCATATGTATAACTTACGGAATTTTCAATTAGGTTGCAAATTCAAGCATAGATATAGTTACGGAGCATGATATTGCAAATAGGGGATGTGTTTGATATGTTAAGTTGTATATTCAAATTGTTTAAGCTCAAAATGTGTTTAATATACATATTTTTTTTTTTTTTTTTTTTTTTTGTACAGAGTGAAATTAATTGAATGTTAAGAAGGTAATTTTTTCTGTAGAAACTAGCCTAAACATTTTCTATAATCAATATTCGCTTTTTCTTAACTTTTTTCTTTTTTTTATTTCTGAAGCATTTCTCTCTTTTTCTACGAAATCAGTGTTGCACTGAACACTCCAACAATAAACTCAAAATATCAGTAGTAAAGATTGTTTTGTCATGATCATGTAATATTCGTTCAATGTGAAGAAATCATACACGTTGTTTTATAGAAAAGATAAAGGGAGATTAGAACTGTGTAAAGGAAATGCAAATTGGGCATCAACTTGAACTTGAAACTTTTGCAAAACTTATTTAAAAAACCTTGACTCAAAAATAGTTTTATTGTTATTTTACATTAATTTTTCAACCAGTTGAAGAGTATATATAGCAATGGTAAATCCTACTTTTTTTTCGCACAAATTCATAGCGAAAACCACGTGTCGGAGTTACAAAGAATCGAAAATAAATCAGTATCATGATGCCATCTTCATTAAAATGTTTTTTAAACGACATTAGATGAGTGAATGGATTCAACAAGCGCAAAAAGTAATATCAGTGTAAGTAGTACTATACAATTTAACTTTCTGAAACATCTATCTGGAACACTTTACATTTAAATTCAAACAGTAATTAACACATTAGAGCTTTAAATGTGTGTTTATTTAATAACTGCAATTGTTCATGATTTCGTATTATGTTATCATCCAAACATAACTTTTACTATTTTTTTACAATCATTTTGTAAATTATTTTTCTGAAATATATATTGGGAAGTAATTTATTGAAAAAAAAACTGGGAGCATTCATTTGAAAATGCACGAAAGAAAGACGAAATATTTCTTTTCCGAGTTCAGTTCAATGTGATAGCACTAAGTGCCGGGCTCCACATCAGCAGAAAACCGACCGAGACCGAAAATCCGGGTACTTTCCATGGGAAAACTATTTTATCCATTTTACGTTTCTGTTTTATTTTTCTGCTTTATGTCAATGTGGAGCTTAACCTTGGTTTGCGGAGTAGAAAATTCTTGCTCTATTTAAACAGGTAAGAAAGGAGTAAAATCAAGGCAAAAAGTCACCTAACAGTTTACTGTAAAATAGAGAAAATCAGACTCTGAACTTTCAGTTGTGTTTTTCTCGACCATTAGGTAGATTGACATTTCGCTTTTCTTTCCTGCTTTCTTTCTATGTTTAACACATTGAGCTCATTACATCAATTTTTTCATTTCAGTCAAATTTCTATACATAATTATATTCCTTGGACAGTGGGAAAAGATTTGCAAGCTATTGTTCTTTATGATATATAAATGTGTTTGTCATAGTGTGTGTATTTTTCTCTGTGTTCTTCCGTTTAGTATCAAGTGTTAACTAGAAAGCGATAAAGAGTATTTTGTGAATAAGCTCAAATAAATGTGTATTTGTGTTACTAAGCTTTTGTGTCTCTGTTTGTGTATTTTAAAAATGTTTCCATTGCCTTGTAAAGCACTTGCCTTTCTCTTATTTTGTCACTTTTTAAAGTTGTACTTTTTATACAGGGTGACAAAAAATAAGGTGGACATATATGCTACATTATAATTTAACTGCCAATAAAAATATTGCGACCAAACTTCAAAAATAAGTATGAATACGAAATTTCGTCTAATATATTTAAACGTTTTCAAAGTGGCTATCTTTAGATTTTATGCAGACCTTTAAACGTATTACAAAATTTTCCGCTATAAACCGCTACTCACTTGCGAATATTTTATCCCATTCCTTACATAAGGAATTTTTAAGGGACACAAACATCGGCGAAATCCATTGCAACGAAAATTTGTACACCCAGTTTCCCTCCTAGATGGAGGCACCTGGGCTTTATTCTATGCGAAGTCGCACTAAGAATTTTACTTTGCCAAGAGATACTCTATGTCAAACGAGTAATAGAGGGATTTTTTACATGCCGCATCATCATACAACATAGACACAGTCAATTTTCTGTATCTTGAAAATAGAAAATCCACCGACCGGAGCCTGCTTTATCTTCTACTGTCCCGTTTTATTCCTTGATTTTGACATTTTTTGCTGAATGGAAACATATAACACAATTTAAGAAAGGAAATTAACAAATCAAGTCCATAAGATAATCCTTTTTGGACCAGGGTAAATTAATAAGAATTTATAAAGATATCTCGTCTGTGATCATACCTCAACTTCTATGTTTGCCCCTTTTATCAGAGAATGAATTCCTTTTCCTCTTTCAAGCAAGAATCATAGATAAGAGGGGTGATTCTAAGAAACAGCACCTCAAGCCGTATGGAACACTAAAGGGCCTTAATTGAGACGCTTCAAGCAGCTGATTGTCTATTCAGCACCTTCCATTGTGCGTTTATTTACATAACTTCCGAAATGCATTTCGATGGGGAGAGGAAATGTGGGAGATAAAGGATTCCAGCGACGCGAAAGACTAGGCTTCAGCAGGTTATGATAATAGGGTTTTGTGGGAGAATGTAAATTAGTTGGAGCAGTGCTAAAGGAAAATAAAAGTTTATGGATGTTTTAATGCAAAGCTACAAGTCCCTGTATGGAGCAAGATAAACGGGATTAAAATATGTTTAAAAGATTGTCTGTGTAAAAGCTTTGCTTTGACGTTTCTGTTTGCCTATAGTTGAACTATGTTTGCAGTAAAATGCGGTTTCTGTCGCAATCCGAGTTAACGTTGGGAAATTACTGCGGAGGGGATGGAAACAATTCGTTTTTTCTTGGGCTGCGGAGTCGGAGGAAAATTATAGACTCCGACTCAAACTCCTGCTTTTTTTTTTTTTTTCAATTCATTTTTTTTCTCTTATGTGAAGAGGGGAAACCCGAAAACAGTGGCTGAAATATTAAATCCATTAATTAATTGTTTCATCCATATTCATGGGCGTAGTCAGGATTCACTTTGTTGGGGCTAGGGGGGTCAGGGCATCTCAACGGGGTCACGCGAGGTCATCGTGACCCTGTGAAATAAGTTCCAATTATACCAAGAATTCTCGGAGGCTATTTCACTCCATTTACTCAATTCTCAGAGGTCACTGTGACCTCCAAGAAGTCCATTTCTCCCAAGCAAAAGTTAAGTGCCGCTCTTGTAGTTTGACTCCGTACCAAACGAACCGGGTAGTAAAGGACTTTAATAGTCACTTTGAATGACAATATCTCTTGCAAATTCAATATTCAAGCTCTGCAACTGTAGGCAATTAAAAACAAATTGATTGTAGAAATACGAAATACAAACTTTTGAATTATTTTTGATTAGTTTTTATTTCATCCTAAAATTTAGGAAGAAAAATTTCCACCCTGCTTTGTCAAAAGTTTGCATGTGCGTTGCACAAAAGGTAATGAGCTCAAATTCATAAAAATACTAGACGTATTACGAACGAAAGGCACTTCAAGCTCCTAAACTTTCTGACCTTTCAGTGTAATAAACTTTTTTCGTAACTTTTGCTTAACCATTGCAATTCATTTCATAAAGCGGATCCGTCATTTTGGAGCCTTTTTTTTTTTTTTTTCAAGGATTCTAGATCTTCAGGATTTGGGACTTGGAAACTTCAAATTTGCATACATTAGTTTAAAGACATGTTTTCACTTCTATGAAATTTTTTCGAATCGAAGATTGGTCGATGTCAACACGTTTTTTAATGACTCCGTCTTTGCAGCACTGTTTTTTTTTTTTTTTTTTTCTTTTCAAAAAATGTATTTTTTTTTTCTTTGAATGAAATATAAAATGAAGCATGGTGTGCTCAAAAAACGTTTGAAGAAGACCTAATAATACATCTATAAAGTATTACACAGATCAAAGTTTCTAGGATCATTAATTTTTTCTCTTTTTTTTTCTACACATCTTTTGCATTTGTGCAACATTCGAATGTGAAAAGAAATTGTTCCTTCATTTATAAAATGTCATGATCAATTTTTTTCAATTTCATTGCGAATATTATTTTTCATTCGTGAAATTCAATTCGTTTTCCGAAAGTTTTACTAGAAACTTATTCTGAATAATATTAATATACCGTATAATATTGCTTAGGAATATTCACTTCCAAGCTAAGTTGCTATGGCAGACGTCAACATGCACTTAACGCTGAAGAGTTTTGATTCGGTAAAACTAGCTTCTGAATGTTAATTACTAAACTGTTTTTGAAATCAAAAACAGTTCGGTAATAGTAACATTATCAATTTCGGTAAAAGTATTAATGCTTCATATTCACATTTTGTTTCTATTATTTAAACCTAACAAGTACTTAATATGTTTCTCGTACAGTGGAGGAACATGACAAGTTTTATCAAAAAGCGCTTAGAAATAGAATAATGATTCTTTCTCGTGATTTTCATCAGAACAATTTATTGCTCCACTTTTGTTTAATATTCACCAGAGAGATTTACATGCCAAAACACAACTCATAACTTATAATTAATGTTAGAAATTTTTGTGAGGGGGAAAAAATATGTTCTGCCCTCTTTTCAAAAAGCACTTCTTAGCCGTTGCTTGGCAACAGAAGCCTAGAATCCTAAACATCAATTTGTGAATCGTTCTCCCGGGTATCAATTAAGGGTCTCATTTAATCAAGAAAGCAATTTAAGGTTTCCTTGAAGTAATTTAAAGAGGAAAATAAAAGTAAGAGTGCAACACAATTTTGTCTCAATCGATCGCAATTAATGAGAGCTAAAACCAAAACATCTGAAGTGAAAGCATTTGGTAATAATCAGTACTAGATGACCAGTGCGAAACATCCAACGCTTGACAGAATTAATGCAAAAAGCAGTTTTCCTTAGTAATTTTTTAAATAACAACAACAGTGAATTGTTTGTTTATTTTTCGTTAATAGAGGTTAAAAATACATTTTAAATGATGTCTTATTTTTGAGCTTGTATGAAGTATTACAGAAGTTATGGCTACGAAAACAAAAAGCAGCTTTGAGAAATAATACACAAGATGATGGAAAGTTGAATTAGAACTCTGATAAAGAAAAGACGCATTAAAACCAAATTTCTCGTCCCAGATTCGAACTCATACCGTTTCTATTACTAACACGATACTCTATCCAACCGCGCCAATCCATTTTAAATTACAGGTGCTATTTATTCAAGCGATGTGTAATAAAAAACAGAAAAAAAAAGTTTTTTTTTTTTTTGACACGAAAACTTTTTAGACCGTATTCCACGTCAAGTGATCCAAAATCTGAGAAAAATTTTACCTTACATTTTTGTATTTCTTTCACGTTTGGCTCATTAATTGTACCCCTTGAGGTAATCAAAAGTCTCAATTTTTGGATTTTTATCTCTATTATTTTTTGATTTATGAGACTTTGAACTTTGGAAAAACCCTCGTTTTTCCATGGATAAGGGAACATAAAAGGGACCATAACTCGGCACCAAATATAGATAGAACGATTTGGTAAATGGCATTTTAAAGTACGTTAGTTGCCGCTTAATCTGATATGCAACATGACTAATTTGATAAAAAATTTCTTTTTCAAAAAATTAAATTTAAATTTCAAATTTAAATTTCTCGAAAAACATATAATGAATTTTTTTCAAAAAATTCTCAAAAATTCTTGTGTATTTTATCTATGTTTGTACAAATTTTTAGATTGGGATCTCAATGGGATCATATTTTTTTGAATTTTTGAATAAAACTGTATAGGAAAAAAATTATATTTTTTAGATTCTATTTATTTAAATATTAACTTCTCTTGCTTGTGATGGTCTAAAAAGTAGTAAATAAACATAAATATGTTTAAAGTGAGCTGGCATGAGCTTATAGATTTGTCAGGTTCACCCCCTCCCCCCTTCCTCCCCCGCACAACCACTCTTTTTTTATTCAAAGCTGTTCAAAATGTTTAAAAAAACAAAAACTCTTTGATACAAAATGAATAGTAAATTTATTTAAAGTGGGTAAATGGGTTTCCTTATAACTAGGCGAAGTATCCCCCTCTCCACCCAAATATACCATTCACACTATACTAATATGACGTCTAACCTGGGGATTGAGTTGAGGATTATTTCCACTCTAGGTATTTTTATTGTTTTTCAGACGTAGTGTTTCTTTTTCGATCCGAACTTCAATGTGTACTTCCATTAAATATCTGAAATTTAACTTTATGATTCATTTCATCTTCTACTCCAGCACCAATCTTCAATTTTGAAGGGAGGAAATAAATGGGTCGCCTCAAGATCATAGCAAACAGCAAACTAGCACTGTTTCTCCTTGTTCTCATAATGTTTTATCATATGTCTATGTCCCCATAACTATCTTTCCACATTATCTAGTGTGCAGCTGTTATTTAATTGTTTTAATTGTTTGTGTTATTTTTCATTTTGTTGTAAAGGAAAGTAATGCAGCAAGACATATCTATATACATATATTAAACAAACACTGCTTTTTTGATCATAACCCTCTCATGTTGTTTAACTTCTTTACAGATTGCTCCTCCCCCCTTACCCTACCTTCCCGCTCCAAACTTTTATTTTTTTTATCATCCGGTCTAACCCCATTTCAAAGTCTTAGTCTCTACTGATGTCTGGTAGTGTTTCAGTTTGTTCTGTTTGTTACTTTCCTATTATCTCATGAGCTTTGTCCAATAAGAAAAAGGAAAGGCAGTGATGGAGACTGACATATAACGTGACACTTTGATTTCTTTTCAGTTTTGTGTGAAAATAATGGGAAAACATTATGAGAACAAGGAGAAACTGCTATTTTGCTGTTTGCTATGATCTTGTGGTGACCCATTTATTTACTCTCTTCAAAATTGAAGATTGGTGCTGGGGGACGGGATGAAATGAATCATAAGTTTAAATTCAGATATTGAATGGAAGTACACTTTGTGAAGGTCGGATTGAAAAATATACACTTCGACTGAAAAACAATATATACCTAGGGGGAAAATAATCCTCAAATCAATCCCCAGGTGAGACGTCATATTAGTATAGCATTAATGATGTATTTGGGTGGGGGAAGGGTTGTACTTTGCCTTGTTATAAGGAAGCCCATTTACCAACTTTAAATAAGTTTACTGTTCATTTTGTATCAAAGAAGCTTTTTTTTTTTTTAGCATTTTAAACAGTTTGGGGGAAAAATGGTTGGATCAGGAAGGAAGGAAGGGGGAGCTGACCAATCTACAAGTTAATGCTAGCTCACTTACCTAGAGTAAAAATAATAGCCAATTCAATTCTCAGGTTAGACGTCATAATAGTACAGCGTTAATGGTATATTTGGGTGGAGAAGGGTGATACTTCGTATAGTTATAAGGAAACCCATTTACCAACTTTAAATAAGTTTACTATTCATCTTGTATCAAAGAGTTTTTTTTAAAAACATTTTGAACAGTTTTGAAGTAAAAAAGAGTGGTTGTGCGAAGGATGAAGGGGGGAGGGGGTGAACCTAACAAACCTATAAGCTCATGCCAGCTCACTTTAAACATATTCATGTTTGTTTACTACTTTTTAGACCATCACAAGCAAGAGAACTTAATATTTATATAAATAGAATCTAAAAAATATCATTTTTTTCCTATACAGTTTTATTCAAAAATTCAAAACAATATGATCCCATTGAGATCCCAATCTAAAAATTTGTACACACATAGATAAAATACACAAAAATTTTTGAGAATTTTTTGAAAAAAATTCATTATATGTTTTTTGAGAAATTTAAATTTGAAATTTAAATTCCAGTTTTTGAAAAAGACATTTTTTATCAAATTAGTCATGTTGCATATCAGATTAAGCAGCAACTAACGTACTTTAAAATGCCATTTACCAAATTGTTCTATCTATATTTGGTGCCGAGTTATGGTCCCTTTTATGTTCCCTTATCCATCGAAAAACGTGGGTTTTTCCAAAGTTCAAAGTCTCATAAATCAAAAAATAATAGAGATAAAAATCCAAAAATTGATACTTTTGATTACCTCAAAGGGTACAATTGATGAGCCAAATTTGAAAGAAATACAAAAATGTAAGGTAAAAAACGTTGGATCACTTGACATGGAATGACCCGTATGTCTTTTTGTCGTCATAAGCCGGCACAATAAGTTTTAGAATGGTTTGCAAATCATGGAATTTGATAAAGGAATACAGAAGATCTCGCTCAGCAAGAGAAAAACAGGCCAGATAAATCCATCCATATAAATAAAACAAAGAGTACATGTGCGTATGTTCCATGTACAAATCCACAGTTTAGGTCCAATATGGTCCAAATTTGGCAGGAAGGCACTTGGCCACCCAGGAAGGGCCGCAGGGAGACTTTCGAACGTCAAAAAAGTAGCGAACCCTTTCGAATTTCAAGTTAAGGACTCAAAAATGGCTGAAAATGGCATTTTCTACCCGATTATCGGATCTTTTCGATTTTAGTCTCATTGGAAATCTCGCAAAAATACATTTTAGGGGATTTCCTTCCAATGGTTTTCAAAACTATAAACCGCCAACTTCACACAGAAAAAAGATACGGGCGTTTTGAAGTTAGTAAAATGGATTTATCAACATCGTCTGCACGAGCGTGAAAGAAATTATATGTAAGAAAAAGGTGTTGCCATTTTTTTCCTGAATATAAACAAATAAAATTACTTCTTTTCCTTTTCGGCTTATCCTGTAACGGGGATTCAAAACTTTTTTGGCGAGTAATCAATATTTCGTACTGTGAGCGAGCAAAATAACGACTTTAATCTAATCGGGACTTTTAGACATACGCGTCACTTGACAAAACTTTTATTCTTAAGTTTAAACCGGGCAGAGCCGGGCCACGCAACTAATACATAAAATTGCTGTGACTTTAAAGGCATTTTATACGAATCTATTTAATGCTTTGAAAAGCAACTGTGTGTATGTGTGGATTTGTGATGTTAGTTAACCTTTAGGATCCGCGCTGTTCATATAGAAATTTTTCTTTCGACCCAGGTAGTACGACAGTTGAACCACGGATTACTTTTTCATTGAAAATAGAAGGTATAAACTGTCGTACCAAACGTATGAAACCTTGAAAAAATGCTCGGCTCCAATGGGTGCGAGTGAAAATTTTCACCCCGTCCTCTAAAAAAAAGACTTATGGTACAACATGTGTACCGCCTGGTTCCTAAAGGTTAACAGAAAAAAAAGGTTTTTCTTTTTTGAATCAACGATTCCCGAAATAATTCACAAGGACCCACGGGGTTACCCTTATCTCTAAAGGGTCAATATAAAAAAAATTGAGACTGCGTGAGATGCAAATAAGGGTCCACGAGCTTGGTTCCCATTTACTCAAGGGCTAGTTATCACTAAAACTTGGGTATTTTAAAAAGTACTATAGTAAGCCAAACAAAAATTTCATGTACTTATGTAACACACATTAATGTAATTAGAATGCTAGATTTTAGGTGACAACGAAAAAAACTCAAGCATTTTTTTTTTTTTTAACATAGGAAAATGAGGTTTTTTTTTCTCTCTTTTTGCGGTAAATTTTCAAAACCGAATGACTGCAATGATGACCGAGAAGACTTAAGATTAGGGTTGCCGAAAAAATGACAAAATGACCTTTAAAAATTTCTTGTGTAATTTATAAATTCATAAATGAATTTAATTATCACAGCATCTTTTCAATACTCAAAGCTGTTTCTCCATAGATGCAAACGTAATAACGTCAAAAAAAGTAAAAACTAAAAATTCAAAAAAAAAAAAAATCATTTTTGAAATTATATATTAGAGTATATTACGAGAACAAGAGGTTCAGACAATTTAAAGGAATAGATCAAATTAAAAAATATCAAGAAATCTTAAAACAAATGTGTTCTTTTTAGCTTCAAGCGCAGTTATACGTATTTTGAAGTGCAATTATCTTTTTGTATATTTGAAAGCTCACCATTTATAGGATTTCTTCTTATTCCCTGCTTCCATTTAATGAAGGAAACAAACAGAACTATAAGAGATTGTTCCTTTGTTTTTCCAGTGTCACGCACATTGGGAAAACAATGTGAACAAATCGCTTGTTACATCGTGAATAAATGAATAGTGTAATGAAACAAACTAGACCCGTTTGCTTGAAAGTTCTTCCGTTAAAGATCTTTCACACATTCCCCCACTTCTTTTTAATATTCGTCGTCTTTTGCATTCACTGTAAAAAATAAATGATGCTTTCACAATATAATGCAGCTAATTTTATAGTAATTTTACAGTAATAAATTAGAAAAAGTGCTAATTTTACAGTTATAAACTGTAAAATTGCTAGTTTATAGTAATAAATTGTAAAATTGCTAGTTTACAGTAATAAACTGTAAAATTGCTAGTTTCGCAGTTTATTACTGTGCATTTTACAGTTTCAAAATGGAACCTTTTCCGCCAGTATTACACTGTTATTTTTACAGTATAATACAGCTAATTTTATTGTAATAAATTGTAAAATAGCTAATTTTGCAGTTTATTACTACCCTTTTACAGTGTTAAACGGAAACCTCTGCTTTCATTTTTATACTATTTCATTTCATTATTAAAAACAGCAGTTTGGGTTTTTTTTTCAGTGTTTCTTTAGATTTATTTGCTTTACATCATTGTTTTTCCTTTTTATCTAAGAGGTTTATTAGAATTAAGCCATTCAAATGTGTTTATTTATACTAGTAGTGCCCGCATGGTGATGCTGGGACTAAAAATTAAACTGAAGCCTCTTGAATTAATTGAAATCGATCCCCCCATCCCTCCATTATTAACCAAACCTTTTCTTAAACCAGAATTCGTACACTTCCTTTAACCTAAGATGCGCATAGAAAGAAACATCCCTATTAAAATAACGTCAATTATCACTCAAAGCCCCGCTTTCCCGTAGAAAAATTAATTTAATTTGAAAAAACTGTTGAAAAGATTTAAGGCTTTTTTTCTTCTTCTTCTTTCTCTGAAACATCGTACCAAACAATTTTATACAGCAACCATTAAACAAAAAGTTATACGCTGTTTTTCCTTCTGAATATTGCACATTTAAAAGCGCTCTAATAAGCTATAAATGGGTTTGAGATTAAATACTTTGGTAGGCATACAAATTTCTTTTGTAGTTCTATCAGCTCCTACCAAAGGAAATATGAAGGAATCTACTCTCTCTCTCTCTCTTTTTAATAAAAATTATCAAGTAGTTATGTTTTTGCTTATTGCAGCAACAAAATACATAGTATAAAATGTAAATTAAAGATAAAATCTCTTGTTTTGAAACATAAGGGCCTATCCTCTATTTATTATTTTTCAGTTTAAAATTTAAGGTGCTTTTTTTTCTTTTTTTTCAAACATCATGTGAAATATTATCATACAGAAAAAAAAGTTATTAACTATTTTTCCTTATAAATATTACACATTTAAAAGCTTTCATTTGAGCTATCTACTTATATTAAAAACTGAGTATCTTTCTTTCTAACTATCTTTCTATGTCACGCTTCTTTCTCCTGAACGCCAATGACCTGAAAGTCGAACCAGGTACCGATAGATAGGTAATTTTTCAGGCTTCATTAGTTTCAATTGATATAATTATACGATTTTAATTAGCGAAGATATCAATTAATAAGTAGTAAAGTTTAAAGCGATTAAGCCTAATAAATGATTAAACGTCCAAGACATTTATTTCTTACCGTTGCCATTTGAATAAAAACGTTAATTAAATTATTGAACTGTTTAAAATTCCAAGATATTTATTTCCTACCGTTGCCATTTTGAATTAAAACGTTGATTAAATTATTGAACTATTTAAAATTCCAAGATATTTATTTCTTTCCGTTGCGATTTTAAATTAAAACGTTAATTAAATTGAACTTTTTAAAATGAAAGAGTTATTTTTTTCCATTGTCATTTTGAATACGTGTTATAACACAGTTCTAACAATTGTTTTTATTCAAATTATTAATGACATTTTTTCTCTGGTACCATTTTGAAAATGTGTTTTTAAATAAAATTGCAATTGCTGTTTTTAGAAGGGACTTTTTTTGGCTGCGATCCAAATGTTAAAGAACTTTTTCGTTTAGAATTTTGCAATTAATTTTACAGGAAGAAAGCGGTTTGGATATAATTGTTTTTGGAAAGGAATTTTATTTGTTATTTAGGGAGAGTGCTAAGTATGCGCTACTTGACATCGTCTTTATTTTTGAGGAAGCATGTGCAAATAATTCGATTGATTCTTTGATGCAGGAAAGCTTTTTAGCGAGCCGCTTTAGCGGGGAGTAGTTTATTAAACTTTTCCTTGGTACTGTAAAGGCGAGCCGCCTTGGCGGCGAGTAGTTTATTGAAACTTTCCTCGCTACTGTAAAGGCGAGCCGCCTTGACGGCGAGTAAACTGTTTAAACTTTTCTCATTACTTTAAAGGCGAGCCGCCTTGGTGGCGAGTAGTTTACTCAAACTGCCTTCACTACATTACAGCCCGTGCAACGCCGGGCCACGCAGCTAGTAAATGGAACTAAAATTTGTTACTTCGTCATTTATACACAACTTTCTTTTCAACTTATCTACAGCTCTTCTATAGGGAAATTTTCAGTTAAGGTAGATATTGGTGAATTTAATTTTTACTTAAAATATTTTTTTAAGCATTAACTTTTCAGAAAAAAAAAATATAATCAAGTATTTATTAGTATAATAAATTAATATTTGTGATTAAATGAATTTATTGATGAATTAATACATTCCTAATGTTGCACTAAATATATATCAATTATATTTGATCCCTTCAGCTTTATAATACTTTTGAACGATTTAAGACACTTTCAGACAGTTTTGGACTTAAAAACCACCTGTAATATCTAAAACCAGTTCCAAACGTCCAAAACCCCAACCCTGTACTGGATATTGATGGAATATAGTAATTCTGTTCTTCCATATTCCAAAAGTCATACGTGATTTTACTAAAGATAAAAACTCCAGTAAGAAGACAATTTATTTGTTAACACAAAGGGACAAGCTATAAATTAAATTTTAAGTAACAAAAAAATAAGTTGCTTCAATAACCTTAATTTTTATTAATATTAATTTCATTTCATGATCACTTCTTGTTTTACCAATATGAATTCTATTCCGTAGTGAAACTGGCTTGATCTATAGTCAAAAAACTCATAGTCAAAACGCCCCATATGAAATGTTGAAAGACAGCTCCTAGTTCTATGTTGCATTGTAATATGAGATGTTTCCAAACTACTGAATCGTACCATTCTTCATTAAGTCATTCGATTGTAATGATTGGATTGCATGAATGTAAAATGAAACATCATAATCACAAAACAATCCCAAAAAGAAAACTAAATTATAAAAATATGCAAACACAACAATAGTAAATCTAAACTTGCCGTTTATTTCAAAAACACTTTAGTAATTAGAATTGAGAAGATAGTTTTACCGACTCAAAACTCTTCAGTTTTAAGTGCATGATGACGTCATGGCTGCCATAGCAACTTAGCTTGGAAGTGAATATTCCTAAGCAATATTATACGGTATAGTTCAGAAGAAGTTTCTAGTAAAACTTTCGGAAAACGAATTGAATTTCACGAATGAAAAATAATGTTCGCGATGAAATTGAAAAAAAAATTGATCGTAACATTTTATAAATGAAGGAATAATTTATTTTCACATTCAAATGCTACACAAATGAAAAAGATCGGGAGATAAAAAAAAATTCGTTCTTGAGATGCATTTATGCATACATAGAGATTGTAAAATTACTACATTTCAAAAGGAAAAGAATTAAAGGTCCTAGAAACTTTCATCTGTGCAACATTTTATGAATGTATTATTAATTCTTCTTCAAACGTTTTTGAACATACATGCTTCAAAAATTTATATTTCAGCCGAAACAAAGAAACTGATTATGAAGTTCGAAGAGAGAGAGAGAGAGTTGCAACATACAGTTGGTGAAAGCATTAGATTGTGAAAATTTTTGATTTACGAATTCTGTTGTATTTCATAGTTGGATTTCATGGTCAGCTGTTGAACCCAATTTCACCGTTGGCGGGGGAGGGGTACTTGAACTCACAAATTAATTCAAGTTATAGAAGGAAATGCGGTATTTAAAAGACTTGTAATAGCAACTCAGGCATTCCCAAAGGTGGGAAAGGAGGGGGCACAAGATATATATATCAGAATAATTTGAAAAGGAGGAACTTATTTTAAATAGTTAGGTTCTTTATTCGGAATTTCGAAGCAGGAAAAAAAATATATTTATTTATCTATGTATGCATGAGACCTATCATTTTTTCAATGTTCGACCCCATCATCGGATTAAGTGGAGATATATATACAAGAACTACGTTTCGCATTTTTTCTGAAAAAAAAAACCAGAGCTGTGGATTTGGATTGGAGTCGGAGTCATTAAAAACATGTCAACTCCGACCACCTCCGATTTGGATGAAATTTTATGGAGGTGAAAACATGTCTTTAAAACGAATCTATGCAAATTTTCAGTTTCCAAGACCCAAATCCTAAAGATTTAGGATCCTTGAAAAAAAAAAAGCTCCAAAATGACGGATCTGCTTTATGAAACGAATTGCCATGGTTAGAATTACGTTACAAAAAAGTTTATTACACTGAAAGCCTGAAAGTTTGGGAGCTTGAAGTGCATTAAGTTGTTAATACGTTTATCATTTTTATAAATTGAAGCTCATTACCTTTTCTGCAACGCACATGCAAACTCTTAACAAAGCAGGGTGGAAATTTTTCTTCCTAAATTTTAGGATGACACAAAAACTAAACAAAAATAATTCAAATATCGTACTTCGTAATTCTACTATCATATTATTTGCTTTTAATGGGCTACAGTTGCACAGGTTGAATATTAATTTTGTTAAAGATATTGTCATTAAAAAGGACTATTAAAATCCTTCACGTGAAAAATAGCAGGTTATAGTTTTGTACGCAGTCAAATTGCAAGAGCGGCACTTCACTTTTGTTTGTGAGAAAATGGACTTGTTGGAGGTCACAGTGACCTCCGAGAATTGAAGTAAATAGGGTGAAATAGCCTCCGAGAATTCTTGGCACAATTGGAACTTTTTGGGAGGTCACGATGACCTCCCATTGAGGTACTTTTGCTTGTCCCCCCCCCCCCCCCCACCTAGCGTGAGTCCTTGCTACACCCATGAATAAGAATATAACTTTTAGGGTTTTTCCCTCTTCACATGAAAAAATATATATATTTTTAAAAAAAAGCAAGAGTCGGAGTTGAAAGTTTGTAAAATAAGGGAGTCGGATTCGATCATTTTTCCTCCGATTCCACAGTCCTGAAAAAAAAACAAGTTCACACCGTCCCCTCCTCAATAATTTACCAATGTTAATTCTGATTACAATAAAGACAGCATTTTATTAAAAACAGATTTCACAGCTGTCGCCAAACAGAAACATCAAAGCAAAGCTCAGAGAATCTTTTAAACACATTTTAATCCCGTTTATCTTGCACCATACAGGGACTTGTAGCTTTGCATTAAAACATCCATAAACTTTTACTTTCTTTTAGCACTGCTCAACTAATTTACATTCTCTCACAAAACCCTATTATCATAACCTGCTGAAGCCTAGTCTTTCGCGTCGCTGGAATCCTTTATCTCCCACATTTCCTCCCAATCGAAATGCATTTCGGAAGTTATGTAAATAAACGCACAATGGAAGGTGCTGAATAGGCAATCAGCTGCTTGAAGCGTCTCAATTAAGGCCCTTTAGTGTTCCATACGGCTTGAGGTGCTGTTTCTTAGAACCACCTCCTCTTATCTATGATTCTCGCTTGAATTATTTAATTTAATTAAATCTCTCTTTCTTATAATTTAATCTCCAAAAATAGTTTTATATCTTACCATTTATTGTAAAATATCATCACAAGTAAATAAAACGTTTGAATGAAGAAAATAAATGGTAAAACTACGTTATTGAAATACAAAATACAGTAAACTCTCGATAATTCGCGGTATAGGGTGGCACGGTAACCGCGGATAATAGAAAAATAAGTAAAAAACGATACTATATACTGGTGTACGCAATAGCTAAAATAGTTCAAGAAAGCAACACATACATTTAAACTGTAAAAAAGTATCTTTAAAAGCTAAAAACGACCAATAACGCACTCACGTTTTTCTGCATTTAGTAATTCATCACTCTAATAAAAAAGGAAAACGACCCGCGGATAATGCGATCGCCGAAAATCGGGAGTTTACTGTAGTAAATATTGCACGCATGAAACAAAACATGGTAAAGCTATACATAAAAAGCATTTCGACAAAACAAGCATTGATTTCACATTCATATCATCTTCAATATTAAATTTTACTTAAAGGACAAATTAAAATACAATCAAATCAAGCTGAATTTTTTAAATAGATGCTTCTCCCGATTTTGAAACTGCAAACTTCCATGAATAAAATTATGCCCTTTTAAGCATGACTTTATAGTAAAAACATGTCTTGCAACTTGTAGAATCTTTCTCCGACATTTACTTCCTTAGAAAAGTGCATTTAAGATTGAAGCGTTTTTTATCTTGTAACTTAAAAGACGTTCATTTGTCAAACGCTGACATGCTGCCTGATCAGAAACGGCTATAAATCTTGAAAATAATTTCGTTCAATTTCCTGTAAGTTCTAAAGGCAAAAAGGGTCTTCTTCAAGCATTCTGAACTTTAAAATATCAAAGAACGAGAAGAGAAAAAAAGAAGAAAAGAAACAATTTCTCTGAAATCATTACTCATATCCCGTTTTTTTCTTTTTTTAGAAGCAAGAGTTGTTTCTTTTTTTTTTTCTTTTGGTGATATTAAGTCTTAACCCAAGCAGCACAAAAGCGTTCAAAACACGTTCTGCAACACGTACAGAGCGCACCAGCCGGCACGTTCAAAACACGTTCTCGCAGCACGTGTTGTCAACGTCTATGTGTCTCATCGATCGATGGTAATATGACACGTCGAAATCTGGTGTTGACCACCTTTTTTTGTCCCAGTTTTGAACGTGGAATGGTAGGTTATATTTAGGTTCTGGAAATACGTTTGTTTTCAGTGTTCCCCAGCTAAAAAAGTATACCCCACTATCCGGGGCCGTGACGTGAACCGTGACGTCATTTTTGATCCACCATTTTTGATCCATGATCGACGCCATCTTGGTTTTAATTATTTAATTACTTAACTAGTTTATTTAATTTAATTATTGAATTATTTATTGATTTAATTTAATTATTGACTTTGAATTTAATATATTCACTCCGCGGGATTCGAACGCGGGTCTCTTGCGACTCTAGCCGGACACGCTAACCACTAGGCGCTACTTGATCTTATCGAGGTAGAAAAATAACACTTTAAAAGGAAATTTTTTTTGCAGGAGGCGCCATCTATGAAAGACTAAGGGCGTAAATCATATCATTTTATTAGTATGAATGTAATGTTTTTTACTGAAATGCATGCAAATCTGATTAGGATCTTGGGAGAAAGAGTTGTTTAGGATAAAACTTAAAGTTTCTGCAGATATGATTCCTCCCCCCTTTCTAAAAAGCAGCAATTCACGACCTCAATTCTGAGAAATTATGCACCTCCTTAAGCACTGAAATGACACCGTGATAACATTACTATTTTTGCACGTCAAATATTTATTTATTTATTTATTCATTTAAGGTATTGCGCACTACAGACAAATCCAATTACAGTGGCAAGTAAAACAAGTACATATAAAACAAATTGTACATTAAAAATATTGAAACATATAGACTTAAAACAATTAAAAGGCAGGTTTAAAATATCTGAGACACGACAAGGAGTTAAAATTTTGTAAAAATTTAAAAGACAACAAACGAAATAAAACAAATTACACATTTCAAATTTTTAAACAAATAGACTTAAAATTATTAAAAGACATATTAAAAATATCCAAAACGCGACAATGAGAGTTAAAAAGTTTGTAAAATTTAAAAAGGCAAAAATTATCAACGTAATTAAACTTTGTAAAAATATTTGTAAAACACAGATGACTCCTAAGAGTTCTATGTAGAACAGCAAAACGGATAGAATTAATAGTATCTGAGCAGTCAATTAGATTGTTAAGTGCTTTATAAAAAAAAAGAAGACACAAAAGTTCACGGCGTAACTTAAGGTTTGGAACATGATAAATATTGCATAAATTAGAGTATCACGTTCCTTATATTAGAATATCACGTTCCTTAGACTTTGTTCGTTAGAATTCGTTCGTGCGTTAGAATATCACGTTCCTTAAGCACTGAAATGACACCGTGATAATATTACTGTTTTTACACGTCAAATATCAAGTTCCTTAAGCACTGAAATGACACCGTGATAATATTACTGTTTTTACACGTCAAATATCACGTTCCTTAAGCACTGAAATGACACCGTGATAATATTACTATTTTTACACGTCAAATATCACGTTCCTTAAGCACTGAAATGACACCGTGATAATATTACTGTTTTTACACGTCAAATATCACGTTCCTTAAGCACTGAAATGACATCGTGATAATATTACTGTTTTTGCACGTCAAATATCACGTTCTTTAAGCACTGAAATAACACCGTGATAATATTACTGTTTTTGCACGTCAAATATCACGTTCTTTAAGCACTGAAATAACACCGTGATACTATTACTGTTTTTGCACGTCGAATATAACGTTCAAGGGACACTTAGCACCGTTATTTGACCAATAACACCATTTTTGCACCAAATTTGAACGTTCTGGTGCTGCTGGGGAACTAATACATCGATGGTTTCAGAAAGTTTACCTTTCATTCTTTCATTTCCCTTTCACCCCTAAGTTATGCTTTTGAGGAAGTTTGGGATTTTTAAAGCTTTTTCAACTGCAAATTTAAAAAGTTATAATAAACAAATTATAGCTACATCGAACATTCGGTATTTGTTTGAAATTCTACCTTAGATTCGACTATGTAACAGTTACATGTTGCTTTTAACCCTAGATGAAACTCTTAACAAAATCTGAATGAAAGTCTGGTAATTTCATATCTTGTTGAACATTTAGCACTTAAATAAGAAAATTCATTTCGTATAGTATATTAATGATAAATAATAAACTGAAGGGAAAAAATCATTGATTTCAAATGTTGTGATAACACAATAGCAGCAGTGTGTCGTTATTGGCAGAAGCAACTGGCCAAAATTATACAAAGAAAGGTGTAATATATTGTACAAAAATTACTAACTGTTATAAAAAAAAAGTAGTTTTGCAAGCATTCATCATTTCAACTTTTATTTAATTATATAATGGATACTTTTTTATTCTGGTTTTATTTATGGGTTCAATTATTTCATTTAACTTAACATTTTGACCTACTTTCCCGTTCAAGTAAAAGAGAGGCGAAAAGAGCATAAAAAGCGGGTAAATGTATCTTTAAAATATCACAAAGTTAAAAAAATGTCAAAAATAACTGAAAAAAACACAAAATATAGAAAAATTAAAAGTTGGATAACAGGGTTCTGAGATGGGACAAATGTGTGTCTGCCCCCCCCCCCCCGCTCCTCCCCCTTAATAAATTTTGAATGAGCAGTCCGATTTAAGCAAACCTTTTTTTGCAATACACCGCCAACTCGGTTATTTCGATCCATGGACTGCAGTTTCGTGCTTATTATGCACTCATCAGCATGGAATACGAAAGTAACCGAGTTGGAGGCAAAAATCCTCTTATAGAGCAAAGAGAGCCGAAAAAAACTGGTAGCTAATGTGAAATTAGAATACCAGCGAGCGACCGCACTTGGTACGGTACAACTCGTAAATTTTAAGGCAGAGCTCGGGTATAAAACAGTGAGTAACCGCACGAAACTGCAGTCCATGGATCAAAATAGCCGAGTTGGCGGTGTATTGCATGTTCTTGCCTTAGCCCTTGCTTAGGGGCGGTTACTCACTGCTTTATACCCGAGCTCTGCCTTTTTGGCTCTCTTTGCTTTAAAAGAGGATTTTTTGCCTCCAACCCCAAGCAGCACAAAGGCGTTCAAAACACGTTCTGCAACACGTACAGAGCGCACCAGCCGGCACGTTCAAAACACGTTCTCGCAGCACGTGTTGTCAACGTCTATGTGTCTCATCGATCGATGGTAATATGACACGTCGAAATCTGGTGTTGACCACCTTTTTTTGTCCCAGTT
>JAXGGA010003597.1:0-45000 GCA_038373865.1 Uloborus plumipes
GTTTTGGGTGCTTTGGGGCACAATGATGATTCACAAATACATAGCGCAAGTAGAGTTAGAAATATACATTCTTAATGCGGTTGGGGTTTTTCTCTACAGGCTTTTTACTGCATGAAAGAATAATTTTTGGTAACTGCTTGCATCAAAAGTTTGCTTTAAGTTGATAGAAAAGAAAGATATATACTAAATAGAACTGTTTCGATGCTATCAGTACTCGAAAGGACAATTTCAGTGCTCTCGAGGATCTGTTGAGCATTCTTTACCCAAGTGATTCTCAACTATAAACTCATGTTTGTGAAAATTGCAACACCATGACGGACGCGAATTGGCTGAAATTTTCAGATAGTGCAAAGTCGGGTATGATATGCAAATGATTAGAATTTTGAACTCTTAGCGCATGCGTACGCTGAGCAGCACCCTCTTAATGTCGGATTTATCCGAATAAATAGACGGCTGCAATAATTCGTGTATGGTTAAAGGTGGTTATCTGCTTGTGATAAACGTTAGTTCAGACGTTGCTTATGCCTCTTCGAGGAAAAAGAGCAAGGTTTCAACAACTTACAGAATTTAAACGGGGGAGGATCATCGGCCTATCGTGAAGTAGCCGCTCGTGTGCAGCGTAACAGCAGCGCAATGATGCGTGATTGGAAGCAGTAGACGGACGAGTGTCGGACAACTCGGAAATCCGGGAGTGGACTCCGAAGTATGATGTCAGGGCGCGATGATAGACACCTGATCCGTATGGTGCTGACTGACCGTACAGCTTCTTCTAGACAACTGGCAGCACAGTGGTCAAAAGCTTCAGGTGTTTCATTGTGTGCTTCATCAATTCGTATACGTCTGCTGCAGCGTGGACTGCGCGCAAGGACTCCTTTGTACAGAATCCCCTTCACGCTAAACCATCGCCGCCTGAGGCTACAATGGGCCAATCAGCATAAGGGCTGGCATGCTGATTGGCAGTATGTTGTGTTTTCTGCCGAATCCGGCTTTAATTTGTGGCACCATGATGGCCGCATTCGCGTCCGATGTTATGCCGGTGAACGCCACCTTCCAGAGTGCATTATCGAACTTCACAGAGGACGAACATTTGAAGTCATGGTCTGGGGTGGCATATAATATCACGGACGATCTTAATTGCTACGAATTGTGGGTAACCTGAACAGCAACCGGTACATTAGTGAAGTTCTACACCCCCAAACTGCCCCCTTCCTTCAAGACTTACCTGGCGCTGTATTTCCTTGCATCGCAGCAGGTACAGCTTTTTCTCTGGCCAGCGTATTCCCCGGATATATCGCGAATGAACATGTGTGGGATTTCGTTGGTCGGCGTCTCGTTCGTGATCCTCGTCTTGTTACTTCCACAGACGAACTTTGGAGGCGCATACAAACAGTATGGGATGCTCTTGATCAGGCAGACATTAAAAATTTGTTTGACTCCATTCCACGTCGCGTAGCAGCACTTATTGTAGCGCTTGGTGGCTACACAAAATACTAATTTCAATATTTTTTTATTGTTTGTTGGCTTTCTAAGTTTAATCATTTATTTTTACCGCTATCACTTAGCAGTGTGTTAAATTTAATTCAATTATGACTATTCCTTCTTGGTGTTGCAATTTTCAAATATGAGTTTATTTAAGTTCTACGTCCATTTAGAACAATGAGGTGAGGTTACGCCCTCGCACTAAAATGAATGTTGTTTTTGCAGTAAAATACAGCTAATTTTACAGTAATAAACTGTAAAAATGCTAATTTGACAGAAGTAAATTGTAAAATTGCTGCTTTGCAGTAAAAATGCTAATTTGACAGAAGTAAATTGTAAAATTGCTGCTTTGCAGTAAGAAACTGTAAAATTGCTAGTTCTAGTTTATTACTGTGCATTTTACAGCTTTAAACCGGAACCTCTGCTGCCAGTATTACACTGTAGTTTTTACAGTATAATACAGCTAATTTTATAGCAATAAGCTGTAGCATTGCTAATTTTATAGTAATAAACTAAAATTTCTGGTTTTACAGTAATAAACTGTAAAATAGCTAGTTTTACAGTTTATTACTTCGCTTTTAGTTTCAAACTGAAACCTCTGCTTTCAGTATGTTACTGTAAAAACAGCAACTTATTTTTTGCTTAGTCGGAAAATATGAATTCAAAACTAACTAAAACTGATTATTAAATGGAAGTATCAATAGGTTTGGTTACAAAATTGAATATTACGTCACGTAACTTTATTTTGAACATATTGTTAGAAAGTAGGAGATCAGAGAATCGAGAAATAAAATTAAAATTAATTTTAGGTAATACAGACGGCAAGGAAATTTCGAAACGTTGCAGATTATTTGGATGGCATTATGCAAAAAGGAACTAACCCACAAAAACCTGATTTTGAGATAATGGGCTTTAAAGTCAAAAAACTCTGGCAAAAATCATGAGCTCTATATCAATATACCAATGATATGTTACCATGAAACGCTGATAGGGCTTAAATCATTTTTGCTTAATGTAGAAAGCAACATATTTTACCATCAGAGTTGGATAACTCATTTTTTTATGTTTTGTGGGTTAACTCCTTTTTGCATAATGCCATCTATTTCCGGGTAATGTTCGAGGATTTCCACCATTTTTTTTTTTTTTGAATCAAGCATGTTTGTAAAAGAGTTTCTTGAACTGATACAAGTTGCATGAATGTGGACTTCTCACTGTTTTTCAAAATATTTCTACCTCGAAATCTGCTTTTAAGTAACGGGAAATAAAAGAACGGCTGTGTTCTCCAAGACCTGCTCTTACAGTTATTTTAAGAGGAATTTCTTCATTTTATGTTTTTGAGGTATTTTTAAGCATTTCCCAAAAAACGAAAAAAAGCCCGAAAAACTTGTGAGCTACATTGCTACACCTAGAAAGGTGACTCAAGCGTGGCGTACCAATTTGACACAAACAACGTCATTATATTAACTAAAAATCTGGTGTGAACGCTACTTCCTTTTACGTTTAAGTTCCAAAAAAAAAAAAAAAACTTAAGTGTTGAAATAGTGTCTTATGGCCCTGCTCCACATCAGCGTAAAACGCGACCGAAACCGAAGGCAGAAACCCAAAATCCGGGTACTTTCCATAGGAACGCTATGTAATCCTTTTTACGTTTCTGCTTTATTTTTCTGCTTTACGTCAATGTGGAGCAGGGCCCTTAGAGTGAGCAAGATAACAATTCAAGCATTTACACCCTCCAGTTTGTCACGAATCCATGCAAAATAATGTTTTACAATGATTCATTTTCTAAATATCGCCGATTTCAACATGATTCAGTGAATTTCTCGCAAAATATCGCAAATTGAATCCAAATTCAAAAAAAAAAAAAAAAAAAAAAAAAAAAAAAAAAAAAAAAAAACCGCCAAAACGGCAAAAGTTGGCGGCAAAACATTCGACGACTAAAAGCTTGGCGATATATTGCCAAGTGGTCACGCCAATCATATCACTTAAACTGCATTGAAATTAACATTGATTGGATGGTCGAAAATTATATTTCGGCTGTTTATATGTTGGTAGGTACATATGCACGTGCTGATAGGTCGGAAAAACTATTCAATATTCATTTGGGGGAGAGCAAAATCAAAATTTAGACCGAAATTTGAGTGAAATTTTTTTCTTGATCACAATACTTCCTTTGATCACAATACTTCCTTTACTTCGTAAAAGGAAGTAAAAAACAGTGTAAAAGCAGCTTCAAATATAAGGAACTTTGATTAGGTAAAACCGTGCTTCCTATTCAAGGGGCACAGTAGCATTCTGATGATTATGATATGATCACTTAAACACCCCATAAGTAAAGTGAAAGATAACCATAAAAAGCTACTTTCATGCACAGAAAATATTTCTTTTACGAGGAACTCTCAAAGAAAAAGAAACAGTTTCTCCCATTTCCAAAATCAGTACAAGTCGGTTGCCTTTTCATGAGAGTCTCTTCTGGATACCTACTCTCTGGAACTTTAAAGCCCCTCTGTAAATTTAACTCTGCATCAACATTACCCGCTTACCACTATGTTTACTTACATTCAACATCTAATTTATGGGGATCTTTCTTGCTCACGAAGAAAACTGAATTTGCTTTCTTATTTTTCTTTCTTGGTGCGCAAAAGAGAAGAAAAACACTGGTAGCAGTTAATTACATTTTCTTTATCAGAGAAATTAGTTTTTTTGACTAGTGTGTTGTGAACCATCCCTCTGATGCCGTTTCAAGAAATAATTTATCTTCCTACAAATAATGTTTTCTGTAATGTGACGTAATGCTAATGAATGTTTTTTTCTGCATAAAAATAGGACTGGAAATAGATTTAGTACCTACAGCACAGAAGGCGGAATTTTAAAAGAAATTAGCACAATATGCATAGATCTAAGTTTAATATAAAATGTAAACATTTACATAGCATTATAAAGCTTAAAAAAGTTACAAAAACGGCGGAAGAAAAATGACTGATTTAGCCACCATAAGAACTAGAATTTGAAGGGAAAAGTATAGTATTACAAACAGTTTATATTAAACTTTGCTTTTAAGAACATGTACGCTTTTTTATGAGTTATTTTTCGAAAAGTGTAGCAAGCTCAAACCTGGCTTAGTAAAAACAGCATTTAAAAAGACGTTTGCATTACATACCGCTCGCAGTGAGCTTTAAGAAGCACAGTATTTAGCTTGTTTTACTGAAATATTTAAGATTACAAAAAGTATATCGATTCTCGATCTACACTGTTAAAAATTTTCCTGAAATTTTACAGTAAAAGTTATTGGCATCCATGTTGCCAGTAACTTTTACCGTAAATTTTTTTTACTGTAAAATTTTACAGAAGAGAAAACGAGAATTAAAAAGCATGAGATACAAACGACAAGGATCGAACCCCGGACCCAATTTTTTCACACTGCTTCACTATCTACGGTACCAAATGCCACGAAATAAATAAAAATTTTGAAGCTTGAGGCACCTGGGGCTCAGCCCCTCATCCTCCAGTGTGCTATTATTGAAGGTTTCCCCGGATGGGGGACAAAGTACCAAATGAGACATATCAGGAGAGCGGAAATAGGGTGTCATATGCATCTCACAGTAAGTCACGTGGTGATCAATTGGCGCAACAATCGCAATTTTTTACAGTACAATTTACTGTAAAAATTTTCTGTACTGAAAATGCTACATTTTACAGTAACATGTACCATAAAAGCTTCCTGAATTTTTAACAGTGTAACTATACATCTTACTGGACTGATAACTTCATTGGATACTTTAAGACTTTACTTTAATTACTTTAATAAACATTTTTTCTAAATGAATTTGCCCCACTCCTATTTTAGTGTTTTTATAGTATTCGATAGTACGAAAAAAGCACTCCTAAATTACTGTATAGCTTTCCAAAATTTAGAAATAATAGTTAGTAAATCCATTTAAAATAGCCTGTATTTTAGTCATTGAGCTAGTTAGGGCTTGAGCCACGTCGAAAATGGGATACAAATAAATTATTTTGATAAAAGTAATACAACTTAACACAAGAAAATAATAATAATAACGGAATTGAAATATGCACCAAATTCACCCTTTGTACTTACAAGATATAAATATCGTTTAAAATATTATGTAGAATATTACAGTGCAAAAAGCGCACTTTCCAGATTTTCGAAAGAACTTCCAAGTAGTACATTTAGAAATATTGAACGAGGCCATTAACTGTGTACAATATGTACCAACTTTCTTTTTTGTGAAATTGAGTGCAGTCAACTTATTTCGGAACCTTTCCAAGTGAAGTCAATACTGGGCCTTCTAGTTTTGCTTAACGACGAAATAGACTATACTAAAAATTTGAAGTGACGTAAATTTAACAGGAACGGCTAAAAATTATTCTGGAAGATTGTATTCTTGCATCGAGATTTTTAAGTATTACAAGTTCCTACTTAAAAACTTGAAAATTATAAGTACCAGTCACTGAATATTTTATTTCAATATATATTACTTAGTGAGTAGTGCCTTAAAAAAATGTTTTCTGAAAAAAGTTTTGAGCATTCAATAGCACCAAAAGAATTTCACAAGCGTTAAACTGCCACAAAGTTCTTGATATTCAAAAGAACAACGTTATAATAACTAAACATCTCTTTTACAATCTCTTCATATATACCGTAAAAGGTAATGAATGTTGTAACGAAACTCATTAGGGAAAGTTTACCTCTTTTCTGAGGCTTGCGTGAGCTAGTGCTAAAAGAAAATGAAAGATGGTTTAACGTGGATGCGCTATAAATTCCACCGAATGGCCTCAGTAGTGTTCAGGGAAAAGCACCAAATGGTGAACGCCTAATTAAGAAAAACGCTGGGTAACTGGTAGTAGGTAAAATTTCCTCAAGCTAATAGGATTCGAGATCTACTTAGACAAAACTTTGTGGAAAAGTTCTGCGTTGTTAATGTAAAATGCTTTCTTATATTTCCACAGGTCAAAGGTTCAGTTACTTAAAAGTCAATTTTCTTCTACCCTGAGATAATTAATTTTCGAAACTGTTCCGAAAGATTTTTTGCTGAACAATTTCTAACCTCAGACTGATGTTTCTAAGGGGGCACATAATTTGATCTTTGTTTTATCTTACTTTATCTTACAGTCGAGTTTTAGAGAGTAGTTTTTAAGATTTCTGGACTGCGTTTAGAGGATTGGGTTACAGTATTAATCATTGAAAGTTTTCAATTTTGTGCATAAAACCTCCTACCTTGTAACCTCCCACCTACGAACACACACACACACACACACACACACACACACACACACACACACACACACACACACACACACACACACACACACACACACACACACACACACACACACACACACACACACACACACACACACACACACACACACACACACACACACACACACTTTATTAGATGACAAAAATATCAACAAGCCATACACTTGATAAGACCATGATAAGATTTTTTTTCATCAAACAGTCTTTGATTTATTGTACGAAAAGCAGTATAGCCAGATATTTTTTCAAACACACGTTAAAAAAAAATGTTGGCAAAAAGTGAATTCTTGCTCGTATCAATGAACATTAAAGTTTCAATACATGTTTATAAAACTGTTATTCAAGTTAATTGGTCACTTTGATGAAAAATATTTTTCTGAGTGATTAATGGCATACTTAAAAAGAATGATATAAAGGTCTCTTTAAAAGTTTGAGAAGACTACTGAAATGTTCCTGCTTACTTTTGTTGTAGAAGAAATACATCTAAATGAAGAACGTTAACAATAATGTTTGAATTTTTTTAACCAATTGTGTCAATTCCCTGTGGTGAAAAAAAGTTCTGAAAACTTTTAAATTTTTTTCTGACATTTTAAAGAAAAATAACTTTTCTTTAGAGGTAGGAGAGAGTGGTAATGAATGGGCCATGGTGATGAATGGGCCACTAACAAAATATGAAAAAGTATTTGCATGAATTTTTTTTGATGCCACCAATAGATGTAGCTATTTGTTCTACTAAACTCATCCAATTTTCATTCGTTTGCGCTGAGCCATTTTCAAACTAGAGTGGCATGGTCAAGAATGTGACTGAAAAGTAAGTTTTTTCCTTTTTAGTAAAACATTTCCTAGCTAAAATGTACCAAGTATTTCACTGCATACATATGTATAAGCTAGTCTTTCCATATCTATAAACTAATCTTAAGATGTATTTTGATGTTATCTAAATTCAATGTACTCAAAAAACCTAAATGTATTCCAAAAGTATAGGTGGGGCTGAATGGGCCACTATGTCACGGTAATGAATGGGCCACCTAAATATTGTTTTTCTTCCTTTTCTTTGGATTTTCGCATTAATATGAAACACAACTGACTGTCATAGATAGATTAAGATCACTGTCGTCAAAATAGGCTTGTAGTAACTTCTAAACATAATTCGCAGTTCTACATTATATTCCTATAGTACAATAGACCTCTGGTCGCAGTGCGTGGCTTGAAAAAGCCCCCCTCTCTCCTTCAGATTATATTCTTCACAGTACAATTTCATTTTCTTTCTTGGTAACTTAAGTTAGATATTTCTTATTCCCAAAGTCCAGTAAATTAAAAAAAAAAAAAATTTGAATTTTGACAAGTTTGAAAATGAAGATGAAGTTTTTGAAAGTGATTTTTAATGTTATTTTTGAAATATATAAATTTTGTTTAATCATAGTGTGTATTATCTGTTATTTTTTTTATATATATTTGATGTTATTTATTTCTTACAATCTCATTAATTAGTCATTTTTCTGCTACAATTGGTATGCATCAGTTTTATTTTAATTGCATCAATTTCGATGTTTATATAATTTTAAATCAGTATGATTTTGCATAATCATGTCAAGTGCCACATTTATTTTTTCATATTCAGCAAATAAAATATTAAATCCACATGTTTTCATTGAATTCATTTAGTGGCCCATTACCCCATAGGTGGGGTGTTTTAATGGGCCAAATTTCAAAACTTTTATTTTCTATTATAATTCATTATAGACAGCTGCTAATTCAACTTTTATGACTTTTTTAGATAGCCAGATAAGTAAAGGAACTAAAACACCAATTTAGAGTTAAAACAAAGTGTTAGAAAAAATTACAAAAATTCAGAACCAAAAAGTGGCCCATTCATTACCACTCTCCCCTACCCCAGAGGAGCACCCGTGCCAGGATCCAGTAGAGCTAAAAAGTGATAGAATGTCATTCAATTGTGAAGCGAAAACAATAAGCAACTGCTATGGCTTAAAAAATCTCTGGGCTGAAAGTTAGACAGCACTTACTACTGAACTGTATTAGCTTTAAACGCATCTACAGTTCACAATCGGAAAAAAAAAGTTCAGCAGTGAACTCTAACTTTTATTTTTTCTCAATGGAAGGAAGAGATAAGGCATATTGCACAGTTTCAAAAGTGAACTATATTATTGTTATTATTTTTTTTAAAAGTAGTTATTGATATTTTTAGATTTGTAGAAATTCATTGAATAACAAAGTTTTCGATTCAAAAATCTCACTTTTTCTGACTATATCGAGAGAAAAATTTCATTCAGAAATTCTTAGTTATTTGGTATTTCATGCTAGACGTTACTGGATTAATAATGATTTAACATAGTTAAAAAGAGAAAAAATCCAATTTCTACTGCTTGGGTAAATTTTAGACTTGAATAATTGTAGAAAAAAAAATACAAATAATATAAAGAGCAAATAATTTCAGTCATGATGGATGGCATGCAGTTCAAACCTAGAAAAATGATTTTCAAATAATTAGATGAGCATAAGTAAAGCAGGAATAGCATTCTAGCTTTGTTCACTATAGTGGGCTTGAGACAAGAATAATGTTGAGAAAAAATAAACATAGAGGGAAAAAAGTTCCAGCCTCAATCGATTGTTGGGTCATAAACTAAAATATTAATTTAAAAAAAAACTCTGCACTGATTGTTTCACATCGCAAAAAATAACCTTTTTTTTTAACAGATTAATACCAAAAGCAGATGTTTCAGTTTAAATCTGTAAAATGGAAAGTTATAAACTGCAAAACTAGCCATTTTAGTTTATTGTAGTAAAAATTGCAGTTTTACAGTGTATTACAATAAAATTAGCTTCATTTTGCTGAAAAAAACAACAGCATAATACTGGCAGTAGAGGTTCTAATTTCAAACTGCAAAATGCAATGAAATAAATTGTAAAACTAGCAATTTTAAAGTTTATTACTGTAAAATTACTATAATATTAGCTGTACTATGCTTTAAAAACAGCATTTTTTTTTTTTTTGCGGTGCAGTAATTTGTGGATTTTACGCAGTTTCTAATCAAGTTGAGACAACAGCAGCGATGAATGAAAATTTTGTGTACAACATAAAATAAAACAAATATAAATATAAAAAGCGTCATTTTTTGCTCTTGACTAAATTTCAAATTCATTTAGGACGTCGAGTAATGGAGCTGTAGAACGAAACAAAAAATTAAGTTTTATTAAGGGAAAATAATTAATTTAAATAAAATAGTAAGAGCTTGGAAAGAGTGTTTAAATACAATTTAGCATCCAGTACATATTTTTATTTTAACACAGTCTCATGTACTAATTAATTATTTACTTGATTTACTTAAAAATACAAAAACTTAAGTACGGTATTGCAATTTCTACTCAATCTAAGATAACAAATTTTTAACCCTTACAAAAGTTTTAAACAAGATGAACGGTTTAGTAAATGGTTGCTAGCAATTTAAATAAAAAAAATCAATTTTAATTAAGTTCTCGGAAGAAATTAATCACCCTATATAAGTAATAAATTCTTAAGAAAGGGTCGCAAAAAATAAGCTTGATAAATTTTTAAGAATAGAAACATTCTCTTCATTTTCAAACAAAATTAAGAAAATGAGCTTAAATTAATTGGTTTCAATTTAGGAGTGCAGTTTGCATTTAGCCTGAAAAAAAAGAGGAGGAGAGAAAGAGAGATATTTTTCATAATTAACTTAAATTACATTTACTTCATAAATAATTAAATTTCTTACAAATATAATATTAAATGTGACAAAATTTTAAATTTTCTGTAAATTTGTTAAATATGTCTGTAATTTAATCATACTAAACCGAGTTTATTTAAGTTAATAATTCAGTAATATCTCTTGCGAAATAAGTTTCTTAAATACGTGAATACAAATTGAAAATATGTAGTGAAAAGAATATATAAAAAAATATTTTACCAAAAAGAAATACAATGAAAGGTATATTCAAATTTAATATTTTTGTGTAATAAAGTAATTTATTACTACCTAACTTGGGCTATAGATGTGCTTCAGAATAAGCTGCAAACGCGAAGTTTAAAATTGACCCCAAACAATGAAAAGTAGCTTTTTTGCCAAAAATGTTCCCAATTTTTTAAGAGATTTGGCTTTTTTTTCCCGACAAGATCAAGCACGTAGATAATACAAAATTGACTGTTTCAGTGATGTCATTATGTATTTGATAAAAGAAAGAAATCCAATTCCTCTTTGATGCATATAATTTTAAGTTTGCTGTACAAACGAGCCAAAAACATAAATTTTTTCAAAAGCAGTATCATTATTACCAGTATGTCATTAAATTAATAACCTCTTTTTCTATATATTAAAAAAATGGATGTATATTTGTATATATGTTTGTTCCTTATACAAATCCACAGTTTTCGTCGGATTTTCATCAAACTGGGCATAAATGGATTAAAAGGAGGGGTAAATCTTGGAATTTGCTTAAAAAATGAGAAAGTTTTTGTGTGGTAAAGAAAACAGCTTAGACAAACAATATATGAGATTAAACGTATTCAAGGATATAGATTAGTTGTAGAAACTATTAAAAATATGAGACAGTGCAGACAAGAATTAGTTTTTCATTTCAAGAAATAAGGCGGGGCTTATTCCAGGAAGTTTTCAATGCATTCAACATTTCAAAAAATATATAAATATACACATATTATTAAACATTGATTATAAAGTATGTCTATGTGAATATGCTCCTTTCACAAATCCATATTTTAGATCAGTTTATATTATCTAGTTTTATATTATCTTACCTTGTTTTACTTTTAGGAATTAAAAGAAAAAAAAAAAATAAAACAATCTAACGAGGCGTAAATTTGAATTTTCAGACAGAAAATTGCTCTTTGCTACATGTCTTTGCTACATGGAATTTTTTTTTCTGTTTTATTTAAATCCGATTTTTGAACCACGCGTGCTTCGCTTGACACAACTTTTATTTTCAAGGTTGGCAGTGCTGCGACGTGGGGTGACACAGCTATAACTTATGTAACGAGAGCTGGCGGCTTAAAGTAAAACTAATTTCCCACTCTCCGCACTTTTCCTCTGATGGTTGTCATAGTTACGGCACTACGGACTTTTTCACCACTTAGATTTCGCATCAATGATTAAATGCAAACGGTTAAAATTGCTTCTTGCGTAAACTATTATTCCATTGAAAAATCGATGTTAGTATAGCACAGCATTTTTTTAGAAATTTTTGCTGCATTAATGTATGACTAGAGTTTTTTAAAACGTTGAGAAATAACTAAGACATGAGGATATAAATAAACGCGTAAGCCTAATTCGGTAATTTTAAAGTAAATGAAATGATTCATCAGCAGTGCATAAACAAGAAGTTCTGTCAAGAACTAAACGAGCCTACTTTCCCGTACATCGACATCGGCATTCTAGCATCTGATCATTATTCTCTTGATTATCTAAGACTAAAAATTATGTCAAACATACCTTTTTAGCACTTGAAGCTGATTTCTAAAAGCAAAATATACCCCTCTCATCAGATGAAATAGACACATAAAAAGTAAATAAATGAATAAATAAAGCTTTGTCGCACCTTTTAAAGAATGTAACTGTTACAGTTCTTCCGTAGAAAAATTCCTCAATTGTTTTCAAAAAAAAAATTAAAAGTACAAAGTACATCAAAACACATTTTATCAAAGAAAGAAAAAAAATAAAGAAAAAAAAAACTCGTCCGTTGATAAAATGTCTCGAATTTCACTTTTAATCCGTTGCCAGTTGTTAAATATAAATAAAGAATAAAATGCCCTCGTGAATGAAACATTTTTGTTACAAAAAAAAATCGTCTGCCAAAAATAATAATAATAATAATAAATTCAATAAAACAAATGAATAAATAAACAAAAAATCGTCTGCACAGTTAGTCATTTTTTTTTCGAACTGTTTACTCAAAAGTTATTAGGGGTGACAGCTTGCTTGAGCGGTTCAATGTTGAACGAAAAATTGTTCAAATCGGAAATGTAAATACGGGAATGAAGTATCCTTGAAAAGTTCTTTCCAACAAAAAAAAGTTTGTTCAAATCGGACTGTTCATTAAAAAGTTAGTATCGCGGGACCGGTTATTTGAACGGCTCAAAGTTGAACCAAAAATTGTTCAAATCAAAAAATCAAATATGGGAATGAGCTGTACTCGCCGAGATCTTTCCAACAAAAAAAAGTTTGTCCAAATCGGAATGTTCATTCAAAAGTTATTAGGGGGGGACAGACAGACCGACCGACCGACCGACAGACAGACACACAAATTCCCCATCTCAATACCCTACTTTCAAATTTTTAATTTTTCGATATTTATTTCATTTTTTTGTTTCTTTTTGACTTTTTTTTACTTGGCGATATTTTTTGGGCTTGGCGATATTTTTTGGACTTGGCGATATTTTTTAGATGCATTAAGCCAATTTTAATGCTTTTTTCGTCTCTTTTATTTTTAACGGGAAAGTAGGCTAAAAAGAGAGTGGAGCTGTTTTCTTTCGTACGGTTTCCATGGAGACGACGCAAAATTTCTAAACTTGATACGCCTGTTTTAAAGCAACTGAGTATAGTAAAAGGCAGAAAAAAGTACATAATATCATGAAACGACCGATCTGAAAATAAAGAGAATGTTCTTTCACGCGATCTTACTTTAAATCCTATTATTTTATAGGCATTATTAAACTGTAGAGAAAAATACAACGTTAAGGAGGCACAAATAAGCAGGGATACTCTAGACACGTGTTTCGGGCTACAAGGAACCCCTTTTTCAATGCAAGAAGTGTGAGCTTTAGGATGAAGAATCATCTGATAAAAGCAACACGGGGGAACAAAAGACAGTATAAATAGCAAAAACTGGATATTGATAAATAAATATATATAAATATATTAATAATAAATAAATAAATATAATTTAATATAATTTAATATTATATATTAATAAATAAATAAATATCTATAAAATAAATAAATATTAATAATTTTTCTATTTATACTGTCTTTTGTTCCCCCGTGTTGCTTTTATCGGATGATTCTTCATCCTAAAGCTCACACTTCTTGCATTGAAAAAGGGGTTCCTTGTAGCCCCGAAACACGTGTCTGCAGTATCCCTGCTTATTTGTGTCTCCTTAACGTTGTATTTTTCTCTACATCAACAGCACGAAGGTATTTGTAAACTTTATTATAAAATTGCTCGGATTGTGTAAGTAAACGGAATTGCAATGTTTTCTAAAATACTTGACAGGAAAAAACAATCATTTTGTTGACACCTTTTGTTGAAACAACAGTGAGAAATGTTTCATTAATCACCCAAAAGTGTTCCACGTAGTTTTTTTCCCCTCCATCTTAGTAGTTCGACACAAGGAACAAACAACCTCGATCGTTTTCCTGTTGATTAATGGTTTCGAGAAATCTAATTAAGGAAAAGCAACAGTGTTTAACAACAATAGATTAGGTGATTTTTTGCTTGTACTGACGGAAACTTTCGAGATTTATCATTAAAATGGCAAATGATACCGTGACTTTGTTAGTGATTTCGTAATCACTAAAATTTAAAGCAAATGGTACATTTAGATACAATATAGTTTCAAAAATCCTAGAAAATTGGGACGAAAATTATCTCATTTTACTCATGTCATGGATTACACATATTAGTCCAGTCAATCTATGTAAAAAAAAAAAAAAAAAAAAAAAAGAGCTAAAATCGCAAATCACGATGTAGTTCTGAATTTTTAATATGTTGTTTGGGTGCTTTAGGGTAGTGTAAATCTAAGTTTGCACCTTTCTAAAACTTATGCTCGCTGCGAAATTCGCGAAAAACTGCGAAATGTTCGGACATTTTTCAGTTTTTCCTTTATAACTCCTAAACTATGCAATACGCATTTTAAAGAACACTAAATTTGGAACAATTTAAGCTCAAATGGAGTTCCGTCGGACGAATAGTTTAGGAGATATCGTACTTTAAAAAATGGAGTTTTCTTGCGAAAAGTGAAAAGATTATGCTTCTATCATATTTTGGAGCAAATATCGACATAAATTCCTATTCTACAGGACTATTTCAAAATGGACATGTATTTAAAGCCCATTTAGTAAGCTTTCATTCAAGCCCAAACAATAGTCTGTAGGCTCATTATTTCATTTACAATCGCGAAAAATAAATATTTTTAAAATTTTGAGAAATGAGCAAAATCGTTTTCTTATGAGACTAGGAGGGCAGTGGACAATAAAAAATGCATAGAATGGTATTAAAAGGTAACACTATTTTAAAATATTATTTTAAAAATTGAAAAAAAAAAAAAAAACTTTACAGGCCATTTTTACTCATTTATTTGCAATTTTTATGATGGTTCTTGTTGGCTGTGGTCTTATCCTGACTTTTTTTTAGACTTTCCCCAATCACTCTTGAACTATGCTTATTTACATGTAAATACATTGATTTCCCAAAGTCAGGGGGAGTAAATTTACCTCCCGGACGCCCTAAATGACGAGGCCCGTTTAAGAAGGGAGATCCCTGGCAGAAAAATAACATATAAAAGTTATCGCAATTTAGTTTTTTTTTTGAGAAGAAAAAGGAGAAATGCTTATATTAGCACAAGGCCAATAAAAAAATAAACTACTGTAGTACGTTTTCGGAAATGAAAACTATCTCTAACCTCTATTTTAAGAAATGGAATAATTTCCTCCTTCATTTATCGGAGAACTAAAATTATCTTAGTCAAATTATACTTTATGTCTTAATATTTTATGTTTTACTAACAGAGTTCAACTATTCAATGTAAACACAGCTACTCGGACGCTACTAATTAAGTGAAGCCTGGTAATTCTTTTAGTTCTAATTTTAAAGATAAGCAGCTGGTCTATTAACATGCAAAAAACGAGAATCTAGTCTCCGCTATTTGAAACTAAATAATTCTAGTTCGATGTTTTTTTGCATTTATTGGAGCTAATTGAGTTAAGCGTAATTTTTACTCCTTATTCTTTTATTTGTTGAAAACTAGAAAATTTTAAGTGATGCTAATTTAAACCACGGGTATCAGCGTATCTTATGTAATGCAATCCTGATTCTATATTTTTTACACTATTGGAGATTTTGAAATTATTTTATAAAAAAACTTAAGTTAACATCATTCTTAAAAAAATTAAGGCTGTTACAAGAAGAAAAGTACATTTGCAACAAATACTAATATAAATCTTGAATTAATAATCTAAATCTTTAGATTTCATGTTTTTGTTACAGTAATAGATGGTTAATATTCGTGTAAAAAGTCGTTTTTCCACATAGCATAAACAAGTGAATAGTCTCGTATTGTCTCGGATCTTGAAATGGATTTCTTTTTATAACTTAGTTTAACATTTCAGCTTGAGCACCTAATCTTAACAATTAAACTTCTCGGAAAGATTTGCGATGAGATAAAATTTTCTTTTAAGTCTTAAAATACTTCTTATCTCATGTTGGCATTTTTTTTTGTTGCTGTTGAAAATAAAGATCATGTAAATGAGAGACCATGCTCAAATTGCTTTTAATTGCAGACTGGAAAAATTTTAAAAACTTTGTGCAAAGACCTTAATACTCCAGGGAGAAAACATCCCGATATTACTTGAGATAAGAACATTCAAGGAATTACTGCGCAGGATTTTAAGATTCTTTACAAGATTTCTTTTTTCGTAGAAAATTTTAAATAAGAAGGAGGTTACCTTGTTTTTTCGCGCGATCGAAAGAAAAGGTTTTGAAAAATGAACAAAAAAACGTGGCAAGTCTCTTAGGATTTGTGGGGCTGCACACGTTCAAAATGTATTGATAAAATTAACTAAGCGTTCCATAGAAGCATACACTGTTTTAGAACAAAAGATGCATTTTAATTTTTCGTGAACATTTCATGCTTCGGAACGAAAGGAAAACTTGTAAGTAAATGCATTATATAGAAAAACTAGCAGATTTACCCAGCGTTGCACGGCTTACCTCGAAAATAACAGTTGCGCCAAGTGATGCATTTTTAAAATCAAGCTTAAATAAAACTAAGAAAAGTACTAATTCCCTTCAATGTGCAGAAAAGAGCAATTTTATGACTATAAATTTCAATTAAACTGTCTTTGGCTTTTTTTTTATATTCAAAAAAGATTTTTGTTGTTATTAACAGGCTTAAAAACTATGTTTCAACTATTTTCTGGCGGAACCCCGTAGGGGTGGAGAGAAAACTCCTGTTTGTGAATTCTTGAGCCGTAAAGGACCTTTGTGCCAAATTTGGCAAAGGTCCGATGTAGTATGGATTTGTATAAGGCAAAATCCCTGTGTGTAGAGGGAGGGGGGAGTAAACCAGTTATAGGTCAACGAAAAATCTCTATGTGAGTTTCTGAGCATCAAAGGACCTCTGTGCACAATTTGGAAACGATCCGATGTAGACTGGAGATTTGGGGTTGCCTCCCTATAGGGGACAAAACCCCTATGTGAATTCCAGAGCATTCCATCAAGCAACTTATGGGCCAAATTTGGTAAAGATACGACGTAAATTGTGGATTTGTATGAGGAACAAACGCGCGCGCACACGCACACGCACACGCACACGCACACACAAACATACATCCATTTTCATATCTATAGATTCAAAACATACAAATTAAAAAAAAAAATATTTCCGAAATTTTATCAGTATAAATTACATAAGATGAACTATATTCGAAACAGAAGAACTCAAACCTGAAATGCCTTTTGAAAGTGTAAATATTTATAAATGTTTTGTTATTAATTTAGTACTCTTTAGGATTCAATTAAGAAATTACTTAAAAATCACATTTTTGTGCTAAACTTATTGTATTTTGAGCAGACAGCTGTCAAATTGAAAATATATTTATTAATATTTTGCTTTAAAAAACTCGCTATCCTTATTTCTGTATAAATTTATCATTGAAATAAAAAGGCGCACACTAAATACCTAAGTATACTGCTAAATCCTCTCTTGTGAGGTTTAACTAAATAGAGACATTTATTCACAAACATTTTGAGAAGACCTTTAACTGAACAGCGATGAGAATTTAGGCTCCGCTTGGTGCTGGTTACTGAGTTAAATAATTATCTGCTCAATATCTCTCTATAAATCTCAGATTCCATTAACGTGTGTATTATTCTATTCATTCAACCATTTCATTAATGTAGAGTTATATCTTTTAAAACCTACCTTTTAAGAACTTTACCGAACTAACAATGTTAAAAAAAAACTGCCAAATTGTTTTTAGAGTTAATTCATCAGTTAAACGCTGTTAAAAAGGAAGTATCTCAACATTAGAAGATGAATACGGAATCTTGAAAAGTGCGGGTATTTCATGAAAGATTAAAATAGGATTTAAAACAATTAACTAATTGACATCAGCGTTATTTTCTTCACGTACATGTGATGTTTTTTTTTCCAGAACTATTTTCCAAGGTTTTCCGCTCAAACGAACGAATTAAATCTGGACTAATTAAAAATGAGAAAATAATGTATCAAACATTTACAGGCGAATTTTAAAGCTACTTTGAACGTTTTATTTCTTTTGAGTTTAACTAGTTGGAAGTACTCGTTAATTTAGTTTATGTTTGCAAGCATTAACTAGCAGGACGAGAAAAAGAGAGAGAGGGAGAGAGAAACAGAGAAAAGGTAACAAAAGCAACTTACCAAAATCTTTTCCAAAAAAAAAAAAAAAAAGGTACTATGCATATTTTTCTTCAGACTTTTTTTTCAGACTTGAAACAGTCAACATTAAACGATTAACTGCTTAGGTGAAATGCATTTTAATGTTTGATTTATGTCGATAAATTTTTTTTTTTTATTTTCGTCTAAAAACCTCCTTTTCGACCACGGAGCCTTATCCAGAGCTAAGATTATAATTTAATATAAAAACACGGGCAAATCCATAGCTACGGATATGATTTTTGCATCACTACAGTTGCTCATATTTATGCAAAAATGCTGTTGAAGTTTTGAGAAAAGCAGGGAATGATAAAGCTCCCACCCAACATAATTATTCCCTAACATTAGTTTGAGCTTATTAGGGACAGGCATGGAAGAATCTAGAAAATGTGTGACTACGGGTGTGACAAAAAAAAAAAAAGTCATGTTTTTTTTTTTTTTTTTTTTGAAGATTATGAAGCGCTGCTTCTTTTCTTTGATTATTTTGCACTTCTCAGATATTCTGGATTTTTATAATAATTTCTCTGCAAATTATAATTCCAACGTTCAAGAAGCACTAATAAGTAGGGATACTGCAGACACGTGTTTCGGCGTTACAAGGAATGCCTTTTTCAATGCGAAAAAATGGGAACTTATGGATGCACAGACATCCGACAAAAGCAACGGGAACAGAAGCCAACATCTTATAAAAAGCAAACAAAGCGGATTATCCGAACACCAATAAGATTTTTTTTTATTCGATTGGCAACACGATAAGCCAAAAGGCTAACATAATAAAAAACAGCAAGCTAAAACCGTTAACCGCAAGAGCAAAAAAAGCAGAATGAAAGAAAAATTGGTAAATAAAGAAAACAAAAAGGGAAATAAAGACAAGTAGAAAATAGGAAAATGCGAGCAATAACAGAAAAATAAATAAGAGTGGGAAAAGGTAAAATTATACAAATGGACGTTAAACAGCAGAAAAATAAGGAATAGCATTTAGATCGAAAACTAAGTCAGAACTGTTTTTCAAAATATGGAAGGATTCCCAAAAATAAAGATCTGATAGGTTGAGGCATTTTTAGACTATTTGAAAAGAATTAAAATCGAAAGAATGATTCTTATCCCAAATATCCCATTCATCCTCTTAACAGTTGCGGTATTTATAAAATTAATTGCAATTGCAATCTCTCCTATACCGGACAAACGCTACGTGCTTTGAAATTCTGCTTAAAGGAACATCAGAATTATGTGAAAAAGCAACAATTGAATAAGTCTAGTATTGCGCAATATTGCTGGGATAAGAATCATTTTTTCGATCTCAATCCTTTTCAAATTGTCCAAAAAAGTCCCAACCCATCAGATCTTGATTGTTGGTAATCCCCCCCCCCATATTTTGAAAAAAAAAAACAGTTATGACTTAAAGAACGATCTAAATGCTATTCCTTACTTTTCTACTGTTTGGCGTCCGTTTGGACAATTTTTCCTTTTCCCATTCTAATTTATTTTTCTGATATTGCTGGCATTTTCCTATTTTCTACTTGTCTTTGTTTTCCTTTTTGTTTTCTTTATTTACCAATTCGCTTTCTTTCATTCTGCTTTCTTTGTTCTTGCGGTTAACGGTTTTAGCTTGGTGTTTTTATTATGTTAGTCTTTTGGTTTATCTTGTCGTCAATCGAATTCTTTCTTTTCTTTTCGTTCCTGATAGAAAGCTTTGGTTCAATCTTTATTTTCCCATTGGACCTTGTTTGGCTTAAAAAAAAATTCTTATTGGTGTTCGGATAATCCGCTTTGTTTGCTTTCGCTTCTGTTCTCGTTGCTTTTGTCAGATGTCTGTGAATCCATAAGCTCCCAATTTTTCGCATTAAAAAAGGCTTTCCTTGTAACGCCGAAACACGTGTCTGCAGTATCCCTGCGTATTAGTGCCTCTTGAAAGTTGGAATTATTATTTGCAATTATTGCACTGAGGTATCTTTTTTATTCAATAATTTCTCTATTAATCAAGAATATTATGCAAAAATCTTAACGTTGATTGGCACGGAGGCCAATTAATCATAAAATATATTGAAAATAATCCAGAAAAGTGCTTTTCTATGGTTTTGCAAATAGTAACAGTTCAATTTGTTTTTCTCATTTTTCTCTACAGTATGGTTTTTTGGTGAAAATCAAAGGACCTTTGAGTCAAATTTGACAAACATCCAGCGAAAACTTCAGTTGTATTAAGAAAGCTCTGTTATACTGCCGTGCTATGCCCAAAAATGGTATCTGGAGTCGAGCTCAAACTGAGATAAAACTCTTTAAAGTTTTTATTTGATTCAGATGGAAACTTTTTCAGATTTTTTTAAAAAATATTTCCCATTCTCAAATGACCGTTTAATTTTGTATTTAGGTAAAATGCGTCACAAAGGGCCTCCTGGTGGCGATAACTCAATTTTGTTAAAAAGTGCAGATACGACTTTTGTGCTTAGCACGGCAGTATAGGGGTTTTCCCTCTCTATAGGGGGTGGACACCCGCATTGTTAATTCCTGAGCATCAGAGGATCTCTGTGCCAAATTTTGCAAATATCCGACGTAAACTGGATTTAGACATAAAATCTGTCACACCCGTAACCAAAATAGATCATAAATGAAAAAGTTTCTTCACTGAATCAGTAGTGTACGTTGTCAGAATGAATGAGTTCATTGTTAAACTAAAATGTCAAACGTCTGCAACAAAAATATATTATTACAGGATAACCAATACAGTGAACTCTCACTTATACACGGCCTCATTTATGTGCCTTTGTTTCTTATACGACGATTTTAAATGGTTCCAGCACATTCCATAGCAAAATAATGATAGTATCATTCGTTTATACGTCGCTCTAAAGATAAGTATTCCACTTATATGCTGAACTTTTCGTAAAATGTAGAAAATTCAATTTATTTACTTTAAAAAATAAGCATGTTTCTTCACTTTCCTCTTTAATCTTTCGCCTTTCTTGCTCACGGAAGGCCTTTTTCCGCATGAACTAGAGTTCGGAGAGGGACAACTATCCATTGTGTATCGTTTTAAAGGAAACAATTTGATTAAGTACGCCACAATTTTTGTTTTATCTTTATCATTGAAGTTACGTTACAGCAATTGCCAAACCGTAGTGATATGTCCTTTTTCTATAGAAACATTCTTATTCATGCTCTCATTAGAACTTATGGTGAGTTTTAGACCTTGAAATAGGCTTGTTTGCTTATGCGTCTCTCTCAGTTATGCGTCTTTTTCTGTCGGTCCCTTGAACCAGCGCATAAGTGAGAGTTCACTCTAGATGTTTCTAATTTTTTGTATAACTAATATTTAGAAGAAAGTTGGATTGGTGAAAATTTTCGAATTTCGAGCTTCGACGGATTGGTACGTCTTGAGATGTGACGAGTCAGTCCATTTCGATCTCATTTTTGGAAAATCTCTCTCTTTGTGTGTCGATATGTATGTGACCGGTTTTTTGTTGTCGCTCTAGAGAAAAAACTACTGCATGAAATCGAGCATAACTTGGCACACACGGGGCACATATATGTGCCCCGTGTGTACTGATGTCCATTAGATAGGGGAGCAAATTCCTCCAAGGGGGGTAGAGCAATCAAACGTTTTCTGCACTTCGGGTGAAATTATGACATTTGTTCTGACCAGCCAGATACCCTGTTTGGTGTAAAGTGATATCCGGTGACACTATTTTTGACCGTAAATTCGAGTCACCGTCAGCAGAGTGTAAGCTATCTGACAGAAGAAATGTCATAACTTTTGGCAGTTGTCAGCGTTCACTGAGTTCATATAAACGAATTTTTGATCTTTCTCAATGGGGCGGCTCCTTTATGTACCGAAATTGAGGGGTTTCCAGAGGAAGAGATCTTACGAGCGAAAAACACGTACAATGCTGTCACGCGGAGTCCTAAATATATAAACTTGTATTTTTTGTAGCATAGCTGCAAGTAGAGGTAACTATAACATGTTAAAAAAAACCCTGCATCCTCTGTCTAACTCAAATAGCAAACAGAGTAGTCAATACGTCACAATAATGTATACATTAAACTAAAAAAATGGATTTGCAGCTGAGAGCATTCTAAGCTAAATAAATAAATCGTTATGCTTTACGAAACAGAAAAGCTTTCCCAATTTTTTGTAGGGAGGAAAAAAAGAATTTTTGAAAATTTAAAGATTAGTTAAAAATCAGAGACATCACATGTTATCTGGAGAAGAAAGCTTTTAAAATCATACGGGCCACTTCCGACAAGAAAGAAAAAAAAAAACTTTTCAAGCCCAACTGCAAATAGATACAAAATTAAAATTCCTAAAACCGTAAAAAATAGAACAAAAACAATAGTTCTTTTCGTTCGAGTTTTAAAAATGCACAATGTTTTTCGTTTAAGAATAAGTTATTCAATGTCAAAAATAAAACATTAAAAATTATTTAATCATGTTTTTCTTTTATTTTAAATTAATGCGTGGACCAATGATATGCTAATCTTTTAAGATGAAGCTTAATTGATACAAAGAAAAAAAAGAAGATTCGACAATCTGGAAGGGAAAAAATAATGAAACACAATAAAAAAGTACTTAAAAGGCTGTTGTCTTATTTTTTTTTTTGGTATTTTGATTTTTTTCTAGCCTCTTTAAGTAATTTTGTCTTTACTTGCTATTTTTACATTTATTTATAGTTACTGTTGTTAAAGTATATTATTCCAGTCTTGAGTGTTTTTCCCTAAGTGACTTCGTATTTTAGTTAAACGTTTAAGGGTACTTGTTTTAGGTGTTAGCGTTTAACAAATCTTACATTGTATACTTTAAAGTTCAATGAAAAACTGTACCTTTACCTTATTGAAATGAAGGAAGTAACTAAAACATAAACGAAAAAAAACATTTTTTGAACGTATTGTTTAAAAACTAAAATTTATATAAGAAAATACCTAGAATACTTTTATTTGATCTAGATATTTTTTAATATATTTAGTCAGCTCTGAATAACAGAAGCCTAATAACTAGAACACCACTATGTGTCGAAGTTTTCATTGGGTCACAAATTCTTGAGAATACTGCGGGAAATTTCTATAGCTTAACCCATTAATTCCTGACATTTTTTTTCCAAATATATTTTGCATGCTATTTACAAATAGTGTTTAACGGACAGAAAAAAAATAAAAAAAATATAATGTAAAAAATATATTTTTTATTAAGGAAAGAAAAATCGTCCCTTAAAAGTTACGATGGACCCCAGAGGGTATATACTTTTTTTACTAAAATTATTTTCTGCCAACGATATGATATTTAAATAGACATTTTATAAGAAGAAATAAAATCAGCAATTAACATAAACTGGGAAGCTAGGAATAACTTTGAAACTTAGCTTTTTTTCTTGAGATTGTGTACGATGTAATTTTTGATAAAGGTCATGTTAAAACTGCTACAGAACACACTTTACAATGGTTATGTGCTGCAATCTGTTAATAACGAATTGACACAATATCAAGGTGCTAATTGAACACAATAATTTGGTTGAAATGTTCATTTTGGGGAAATTACCCTTTTTTGGACCGTCCCAAAAAAGGGACGCTAGGCATTAATGGGTTAAGCTAAAAATAAGCACAATGATTTTACCGGTCACTTGGGACTTCGAGTCATCGAGAGTTCTTTCACTACGATTATTATCTTTGCGAAATTAATGCTGTTAAATAACCATTACTCGTAAGTATAAGTATCTAGAACGTGGTAAGATGGTTGTAATTTCTCTTTAAAGTTTCTCACATAGCTCCCGAAGAATCTCCGTAATTACATACCTCAGCTTGAAAACTCTCAGTAGTTGCCAGCCAGAGATGTAACGAATAATGATTGGAATAAAAATATTCGGCAAAATTATTTTGAATACCAATTATTTGGTACCGAATAGAAATTGAAAAAACAAGAAGTTCTGTCAAGAACTAAACGAGCCTACTTTCCCGTACATCGACATCGGCATTCTAGCCTCTGATCATTATTCTCTTGATTATCTGAGACTAAAAATTATGTCAAACATACCATTTTAGCACTTAAAGCTGATTTCTAAAAGCAAAATATACCCCTCTCATCAGATGAAATGGACACGTAAAAAGTAAATAAACGATTAAATAAAGTTTTGTCGCACCTTTTAAAGAATGTAACTGTTACAGTTCTTCCGTAGAAAAATTCCTCAATTGTTTTCAAAAAAAAAAAAAAAAATAAAAGTACAAAGTATATCAAAACACATTTTATCAAAGAAAGAAAAAAAAAGAAAAAAAAAAAACTCGTCCGTTGATAAAATGTCTCGAATTTCACTTTTAATCCGTTGCCAGTTGTTAAATATAAATAAAGAATAAAATGCTCTCGTGAATGAGTGTCTGCCAAAAAATAAATAAATAAGATAAAACAAAGGAATAAATAAACAAAAAATCGTCTGCACAGTCAGTCATTTTTTTTTCTGAGTCTGCATTTCTGCCATGTTTGCGGAGTCGGAGTCGGAATCACAGTCCTCACAGAAGATTATTCAGAAAAGTACTTTACAAACATTATTTATCAAAACCATTTTCTTACAAAGTTAGTTTGAAAGAAATCTGACTTTAAGTTCAGGATCAACATTCAACTTATTCCCCGTAGGCGCTAATGTTAAATTTTTTTTTCTGGACGGTTCAATATTGAACGAAAAATGATTCAAATCAAAAAGCGAAATATGGGAATGAGCCTCTTCGAGATCTTTCAAACAAAAAAAAATATTACGGGAATGAAGTATCCTTGATAAGATTTTTCGAACAAAAAAAAGTTTGTTCAAATCGGACTGTTCACTCAAAAGTTAGCATCGCGGGACAGGTTGTTTGAACGGTTCAAAGTTGAACCAAAAATTGTTCAAATCGAAAAATCAATATGGGAATGAGCAGTACTCGCCGAGATCTTTCCAACAAAAAAAAGTTTATTCCATTCGGATGGTTCACTCAGAAGTTATTAGGTGGGGAAAGGTTGTTTGAACGGTTCAATGCTGAACGAAAAAATGTTCAAATTGAAAATTTAAATACGGTAATGAAGTATCCTTGCTGAGATCCTTCGAACAAAAAAAAAAAGTTTATTTAAATCGGACATTTAAATAAACGGTTCAAAGTTGAACCGAAAATTGTTCAAATCGAAAAATCAAATATGGGAATGAGCTGTACTCGCCGAGATCTTTCCAATAAAAAAAAGTTTGTCCAAATCGGAATGTTCATTCAAAAGTTATTAGGAGGGACAGGCAGACCGACCGACACACAAATTTCCCATCTTAATACTCTACTTTCAAATTTTTAATTTTTCGACACTCATTTTACCTTTTTATTTTTTTAACTTGGCGATATTTTAAAGATGCATTAAGCTACTTTTAATACTTTTTTCGTCTTTCTTTTATTTTGAAAGGGAAATTGGGCTAAAAAAAGAAAAGATATACTTTTCAATAGTTAAAGTTTTGACATTTTAAAGAATAATTTGAACTTTGTCATATAGTACTAATGCTGTTATTTTTAAAACATCTTAATATTCTTTGCAGCTTTGATTCATATGCTAATAAGACTTTATGAAGTTTTTACAAATCGCATGAATAAGTCTTCTCAAAAGTAAACAGAAATTCCAATTCAAAAAGACAAATGAAGAAGATGAGCTATTTCTGGGAATCGAAAATAAGAAGGAGTCTTATTTCTACCTCAGAGGAAATATACTTAGAATAGCAATTATTCCCATTTGAAATTGTGAGAAAACCACACCATTTGATTGTAGAGTAAGAAATTAGAAGCAATGCTTATTTTAAGTAAAACTAGCTGAAACATGCGAAGAGTTCGTGCTCGAAATGTGGAAATTTAAAAATCCAAATTTTTAATCATATTTCAAAATAAATAAATAAATAAATAAACAAAATTTTATCAATAAATTGAAAAAAATAAATGAAAAAAAGAAAAATAAATAAATAAATAAATTAATAAAAAGTGGGAAGAAAAATAAATCTTTAAAATGATGCCTTGCTTATGAAGTTTCATGAAGTATTAAGGAAATTACATAATGCCCCCCTCCCCTAAAAAAGAGAAAAACTTGAGAAGAAATACATGATGATACTGAGATTTATCATGTTAAAATAACCGTTTTCCTTTCTGGCTTTAACGCAACAACTGTGATTTAGAACCCTGCAATGTGTTTATAATTGAAATTCATGAAAATTTGGAAACAAATTCAACTAAATAAAAATACCTCAATCCGAAACGAAATTTGTGGCAGAAGGGAAATCAAATCCACGAGTTTTGCACACCACTTTGACTAACTCAGCTAATGTTCTTCCATCTTGGGCTGCTTTACGTTAACTCAATACGTAATAAAATAACAAAATTAATTGAAATATATGCCTCTATTTTGTTAAAAAAATTTAAACTAAGTTCCCTGCCCCACGTTGACGTAAAGCAGAAAAATAAAGCAGAAACGTAAAATGGTTGTTCCTATGGAAAGTACCCGGATTTTCGGTTTCTGCCTTCGGTTTCGGTCGCGTTTTCCGCTGATGTGGAGCAGGGCCCTTACACTGCGATTTATCAATGAAAAAAAATGTGTTTTCTGGTTTCAACAACAGAACTGTACTTCATAATCCAGCAATGAGTTTAAATTGTGTATTTATAGAAACTTGGATCGGAATTCTACTAAAGAATTTTCGAGTCGAATTTTCGAACTCATGACCTTTGAATTACTAGCATGTTGCTCTAACCAACTAAACCGCTGGGCTTTAATTATGAAGCACTCTTCATTAAAACAGTACTTAATAAACAACATAACAAGTTGTTTTTGTTTTCGACAAAAAAAACCGAAATGTGAATTGCCTCTTTTTTTTTTGTCGAAAGTGGTTTCAATTTCTTTAAAATGATATCTTACTTTTGAAACTTGATACATTATTGAAGAAGTTATCTTGTTGTCACAAAGAATTAAAAAACACCTTAGAGGAACAATATATGTATATATGATTCTAGGCATCCCATACATCAAGAATCTCTCCTCTTTTATGATTTTTTTGGTTCAAATTTGACAAAAGTTAGGAGCCCCCAAATTATTATTTGCTCCGCTAAAGTGAAGAAACAAAAGTGCATTTTGTTCAACTAGAGTTGCATCATAATTTTACAACTGGTAGGAGCAACAGCTTAAGCAAGAAATAATAATTTATCCGCAAAAGATCACGCTATTTTCCTTTGTCTCATGCCGACGATATCTTACACAAGAAAAATAAAATCAATGCCTTTTTTTTCATCCTTAAACTACAAACAAAAGCTATGCCTCATGAATATTTCAGGATGAGCATATGCTATAAACAAGATTAATAGGCACGATTTATTCATTAAGAGTAAACAAGTCTCCGAGTTTGATTTATTCAACAGAGCTTTGAAAAATTTATTGAAGGATTTCGCGAAGTTTGTTAGAGGGTAGGAAGTTTCTTTCCTTGGAAAAAAGCTTGATGTATTATAGTTCTTACGTAATAACTTACTCAGAAGTGGAGAGTCAAACAGTGGTTTCTGTTTAATGAAAGAACGTTAAAAATTAATATATTTATAATGCATAATCTCGTGTTTTTTGTTCGTTCTAAAGTGATTGTAACAACGGATCAAGCGATATTTGGTTTAAAAAAAGTTTTACGGCAGTTAATGGAGATATGATGCTTTGCAAAATGATGCGGATGAAATATGATTTGGTGCCACGTGTTTATGGTAGCGAAGCTATTTAAAATTATTATTTTTTTAATGGTGCTTTAGAAAACCTAATTTTGTTGAAGATAGTGAAGTAATTCCTATGGTATGTTCTTTCGAAAAGAATAGCTAAATAATTATCACAAAAAATATTAACGAATTAATTAATCTAGAAAAAATAGTAATACAAGCTTTGGAAAAGCATGAGGTCAGAACTAAAGTTTAAATGTGCATAATACTAATCGATTTCAATAAATGCTTGATTTTCTAATTTTATTTATTTTTCTGCGTAAGTAACTTAAAAAGACTGAAAAACAATTATTTAAACATCCGTTAAAATATTGTCCTTAGGGTCAACTAATGGAATATCGAAAATTTTCTAAACTAAATGAGAAAAACGCAATTTTAGGTCCTGGCCTGTGTGTTCTTAATTTTGTAGCTTCATGGAAAGGATTATAACCTCCCTATCCCCCTTTGGCTAGTAGTTCATGCTTTATAATATTACATGATTAACTTCATTAACTGCTCAAACGGTAAATATGCATCACATGTGCCCGGAACGTTTGTTTTGCAAATGAAAAAAAAAGGAAAAAAAATCCATTTATCTGCCACAATTCGTTATCATTTGCTTCAACATGTAAATCGAAACATATACCATAATCGCAAATTATGCCAATCAATTCCGAAAATTCCGGAATATCAATACCTGCTCTCTAACTCTCCAATGAAAAAGTAAATATCTCACGAAATTTCTTCGAAACGGCCAAATTCCCTAAAAGGGGATTTTTTAGTGATTTTAATTTCAGGAAAAATACCTTCTGCAAAAAGAACACAATCGCAAAAACGAACGGTAATATGAGAAAATACTAATGAGTATACTTCGTAACGTTCTTAAATTTTTGAACTGAGTCATACAAGAACTAAAAAATGAATTAGTAAAATATTAATGTGAATCAATTAGAAAAAAAGGATGTTATTTTAGTGGGAGGATGAGGGGTGAATTGAAATAGCGGGACAAAGCGAAATAACAGTGCATGGTGAAATTATAAAATGTTTCCGCCATTTGTAGTTCTATCTATCTAGAAACAGTTTAACTATCTCCTTAAAGATATGCAGTTGCGTCTCAATAATTCGAAGCCTTTAACTCGAATATACCCCAATACTCGAATGCATCGATTGCAAACTCTTTAGAAGCTCTTTGGAACTTCTTATAAGTCGAACTAAGAATAACTCGAAACTTTTAGGCTGTCTTTTTGGGACTTACCGAGGCTCGACTGTACCTCTAACGATAGAGGTATATAGTAATAAATGTCATTTCAAATATTGATAGACTTATTGTATCATTTTGTGATTGATCAATATATTTTAGCTACTATAAAATGATTTTTCTTAATTCTCATTTAAAGTATTGATTGAGATCTTCTCATGCCTTGTAGGGTGGTCCTTAAAAATGAACTCTTGGAATATTTATAGAACAGCCTCTCTCCTTTTAGTTTATGCCCCAAAATAAGCCCTCCATGCCAATTTCAAAATGATTTTCAGTGGTCTCTACTAAGCTTTAAAGGATTAAAAATTCAACATTTTTTTCGATGATTTGAATAAAATTTTATATCGAACTGATAAGCACATTAAGAGATCAATATCAACCACTAAATACAGGGACGGTTACTATACCCCTTTTACCTTTTACATTTATGCTTTTAACCTGCCGAGCTTCAAAGTAAAAAAAAAAATCATAATTTTTTCGATAATTGGATTAAATTTTTACATCCGAGTTGATAAATGCATTAAAAAATCAATTTCAACTACTAAATAACGCCATCTTATATTCAGTTTTAATATTTAAATGGGAATGTTTATGATCATATGCTCAGAGAACAAGTTTTCAATAGCTATTGTATTGACAACGCATTTGCGCAGGGCATGATATATTTCCCGAATGCAATGTAAACCAATCCTCGGTTTTGTGTTTAAAAAAGAAAATCATTGAAAACAGTGACTTGAAAAATATTTTCAATGTTAATCCTTTTTTGACCTAATTGGGACGGTTTTTTTAGAAAACATTGTAGGTATAGTAATGAAGCTGTTTATCGATATCCAGTTATTGTACAACAATTGCTTATATTACCGAAACTTCAACGGGAAGATGCAATCACTTCAGCAGTTAACCCATTTATGTCCCAAGTTTTTTAAACAATTTTTTTCAATTTTTATCTGCTTAAAATTCTTACTTGGAATGGTTTACATACATTTTAGGCTTAAAATAGTTCACCGTTGCCATATTTATTGTTATTTAACGTCCTACTTATGGGATAATTTGTAGATATGTGAGCAAAATAAGACCTTACTTGACTTTATTTTTGCAAAGTAACACTATAGAAGGCATCTGTGATCAATTTTAAGCAAATCATTTTGAAATACAGTTTGATTTTATGAAAAAAAAGGTCGCAAAAAAAACTTACTTTCTATGGCTACCCATGCTGGATCGTTGCTTGACTGATTTGTCTGAAAATAGCTGTCAATAAATAAACTCTGATGTCCAAATAGTGACTCTAACTGGTTTTCTCAAGAAGAACTATTCAACTTGCGAAAAACAGCTTTAGTAAGATGATATACCCATTATAGGTTTTTGTATGCAGAAACTAACAAGCGTCCCGTTTTAAGGACACTGGGCATAAATGGGTTAAGGAAAGAATTAGAATCCTGGTATAAATAAATATACCTCCTAAGGACAAAACTGAGCCGTCTGGGGGTTATCATCCTTGGATTATCAATATGGTTCAAAATTAAAGGTTGTGGGTGTGTGCACCCTCAAAGGGATAATGCATCCTTCTTTTTGTCTTTTATTAAATGTATTATGGTGATTCATCTCAAGGAGGGAAATTATTTGCATTTGAACAGTACTCTATGTAATGAAAATGTACACAAAAATCTTTTTAAAAGTAAGAAAGCAATTATCTAATACTAACTGAATTTATGGAACACTTCTGTAAGACAACATAAAATAATTTAACTGCACAAACATGACTGCATTTGCGTGGTCGTTTGAGCTTTAGGCTTAGTTTCTCCTCGCTTGGGGTAATAATCAACTACTGACTATATTTATGCAAAAACATAGTCTTTCTAATACAGCATAAATTATAGCTCTACAACATTTATTTCCATAAATTTTTACTGTGCATAAACCCCAGTTCAGAACAAGAAAAAGCAAGAAAACTGTATTTGTAAAGGGTTTGAAGCATATTTTAAATATCAGATTTTTACAAAAAAAAGAAAGAAAGAAAGAAAGAAAGAAAAACACACACACACACACACACACACACACACACACACACACACACACACACACACACACACACACACACACACACACACACACACACACACACACACACACACACACACACACACACACACACACACACACACACACACACACACACACACACACACACACACACACACACACACACACACACACACACACACACACACACACAACGGTATACCTTCTCTCTTACTTTGAAACGAGCTCATCATTAATTTAAAACAGCTAAGTACCGGTATCCAAGTTTTAAATTGCTAAAAGAAAAACAAATATAAAGAAAAAAGTTATTAATCATTTAAACGAAAGTATCCGAATGCACTTTTTAGAGGCAGAAAAAATCCTTTTTGGGAGAAAGAAAAACTAACAAATGAACTGAGCATTCGTTGTTTAATATTAGTGAATGGAGAAAGTGTTTGATCAAAAATGTTTTCTTTTAAGCGGAATAGCTTCTTGTTTGATTTATTAAGAAATAGGTATTTGTGAAAGTTTTTGTTCTAATGATTTCTGGAAATAGAAACGCAATGTATATATACATATGGGCAATTCCATGCAAGTGTGGAAAAGTGTTGGAAAAATCAAATTGCAGCAATGCGTCTGTTTTGCATATTTTTTGGTTTAAAAATGTTAGAAGTTTATTATTTATACTATTTTTTTGTCAAGAATGTAGTATTTTAGTTTTGGCAGCACTTTGAAGTTGGAAATGGAATATTTAACTTTTGGCAAAGCAAACGGTCAATCTTTCTACGTTGGTAAGTTTCAATTTTTTTCTTTAGATAACTGTTTTAAAGGAAGAATATTGATTATTACACTTTAATTCAATATTGTGAATTGCTAAAACGAGTGTTTTCACGTTAATTAAGTGATTTATGTTATCTTCAAAAATGCACAGTTCTATGTAACGTAAGTTACCAAAAACATGTTAAAGTTCGTGAGGTGCATAAAGAAAAGGCAATGCAATGTTAACAATACTATATTTTCTATCTTATAAGTGTGTGTTAAGAAAATAGTTAAAGTTTTTTTTTTAATATTGTCTATTTAATTTTTTGTGCTACAATCAAAACGTGTAACATAAGTTACCGACACGTGCAGGTAACGTAAGTTACCCTCGTAGAACTTAAATACTTGTGTTTATAATGAAAGTAAATTGTGAAATAAACCTATGCGGCAAGTAGGAGTAATTTATGCAAGAATTCTTTAAAATTTGTACTGTATTTACTTAATTTAAATTAACCATATTTCTTAAAATGTTTCTATTTGTTAATAAGATTACAATGCACCTCTATTATAAATTATATGTTTCTGTTTGGCTTTTGAGATATTAATTCTCTCGAAACAATATCACTGCATTCAGAATATTTAAGAGTAATGTACTATAAATTATTCAAAAATGACTTCTGTTATGTTTTAGAGTTATCAATCATGTTTTGGAAAAAACAAAAACAAAAATATTTTATCTCTTACAGGTAAAATACATTTTATTCTGTATTAAAATGCCACTGAACTCTGCAGAAAAGATGCGCTGTAGAAGGGGTATGAGAAAAGTCATGTGGATATTACAGATTTGTTATTCAAAGTCGCTCTTTATGGTATTGAAGTATGTTAGAAAAAGCAAAATTTATCAAAAATACTTTCTGAAGATCCGCATATTGACAATGACCATTTAAGAACTAGAAATTAACAAACTGTAGGGTTTCTTTTAGTTAAGTATTTTAAGGAACAAGAAGAAGAAACAGAGATAAAAGCTGATGAATGGTGTGTGGTAAAGTACGAAAATACATTGTATCCTTGAGTTGTGACGATTATTGAGGAAAACGAGTTTAAAATATAAGTAATGGCTGCTGTTGGAACCAATTAGAAATGGCCAGTAATGACAAATGAAATTTATAATAATAAAGAAAACATGATTTGAAGAATTGAATTACCTGAACTTGTTAATAACAGCAGCCAGTATAGATTTAAGTCTTATGTTATGTAATATTTTTGATTGGTCATTGAATTTGGTATTAAATTTCTGTAAATTTAATTCATAATTGTTAATTTTGAATATTTCGATCTAAACTAAGCTGTAATTTTCATTCATTAATTTTTGTAATAAAGATATGAGTGTAAGTAAATATTGTAACGTTAGTTACTGTAACGTAAGTTACACAGTTAAAAATTCCCATAATTTTCAATTTTTGAAATAAATTTTTAAATTAATGAAAATATATTCCTAAGCATTATAAAGAACTGATAACTTATGCTTCAAACAGGAAAACAGCTATAATAGAGCAGATAATTGTCTTAGAACCAATTTTCATATTATGTCATTCCCTTTTTGTGTAACGCAAGTTACTGCCTTATCTTTGACTGCTAGATTTTATAAAATTTAAATGCATCGAATATTTTTGCATTTTAATTTTGCTTTCAACTGTCATTTTCATAGAATGCTTTCATACAAGGTTTGTGTAAGAAAATTTGTCTGTACTGAGGTGCTAAATGCATAAGAGTTGGTCGAAATGTAACGTAAGTTACCGTGGAATTGCCCATATGCATTTTTTGACCCAGACATACAGTTCAATCTTTTTCTTTTTTTGCAGAGCAAAAACAAATAACTTTCAGTTTTATGCTGATAAAGCGCAGTTTTGTAGCATCATTAATATTGAAAGAAATTCTAATTGAAAAACTCTGAAATCATTTGTAAAACTGGAAATCATTTACGTTTTAAAGAAGTCACATATTATTTCAGTTGAGCAACTTTAAATTTTAATTAGAAGAGAAGGCACTCAAGTAAATAAAGAACTGAAGCTATTTGTGTTTTCTTCTCAACTTTAATCGTAAGTCCATGAATAGAAAAAACAAACAAAGCAAACAAGACGTATTGTTCATTATTTAAAGATACTTTTGCATTAAAATGGAAAAGTCGGCATTTAATGATTGTGATAAAATGCTCTTGAGACATTTTAAGATTAAAATATTTATTTTTATACATTTTAATGGCACAGTTTTTATCCTTGGCATTTGCAGAGTACAGGAGTAGCTGTAAATATATAGATATATTTTTTTGAGTGAGTCGGTGAGCATTATACATATTATTCAACTTCGCAGAGATGGCCTATGACTCCTCCTTTTTTCAGGATTGTCCATTTTTAGGAAGGGGTGATACGCAGATGAAAATTGAGGAATGGGATTCACAATTGCGGCATTGGTTATAAAGCTTGAATACGTCACCTTGCTTACCTTTAATTGGTCTCCCAATTTGAGAAATTAGCCAAAGAGGAACCTAAATTTTTGCACAATCGAGAAAGATTTCTCATTGGATACAAGAAAGTAGGTGGGTCTTGGTTTTATATCTTTTCGCAGCCATTGGCCATTGACTGCAGCGTTTCTAACTTTTCATTTAAATTAAAAAACAAATTGGTAACATAAGGGTTGCAATAAAGAAAGCAAAGACTTGTTTTCACTTCCTCGCCAAATGCAGGTGTGGCTCGAAGAACTATTTAATATTTCATAAAACTTATCACTTCGCCAAAATGTCGCTAAACTTGCAAATATGGCATACTGGAGTTTCTTCCTTCTCTACCTATTTTAAGGAATAGACTCGTTTTTTCATTTGATTGACACCGGCCATCTCGACGCGGTTAAATAATACTTGCCGATGGCGCTGTCATGCTTTCTTAAAGTGCAGATCTTGACTAGGTCAGTGTCCTTTGGAGTGTAAGGGTCCCGTTTACTGGTAGTTTCAAAGGATTCTGCTTTTTAAGACATGCTCGTGAAAGTAACTTGGACTGTGGGTGGAATTTAATTATTTTGTTTGATAAATGTTTACAGTTGTTTGTGCATAAAACTAATACATAAAAGAAAATTAAACATAGATTAAATAGAATTAAAGGAAGAAAAATTAAATTAAATATATTGAGAAAACGAAATAAAGTAACTGAAATAAGTAAATTTAAGTGAAATAAATGAAACTAAATAAAAAATAACATTAAATAAATAACCCTAATTAAAGTAACTGATATTAATTAATCTATATCTATAAAAATGAGTGTATGTATATATACTTGTTCTTTATACAAATCCAAAGTTTGCGTCAGATTTTCATCAAACTCGACACAGAGGTTCCTTGATGCCCTAGAATTCTCATAGGCGGAGTTTTGAAATTTTAAAAAATCTGAAAAGCTCAAATTTAAATTTTTTGTCAAAAAATGACCCTTTTATAGGAATCTAGCCTATTTGTATTGTAATCGAGATAGGCCTTTTCGCATTCAAATTGATGAAATTTAAGATTTTTAAATATGAGTATTTTCCAACAATGATTACGATTAAAGTAATGAATTTTCAATTTAAGGCTCACCTATTTCCTTTTAGCATTGAAATAAGTAAAAAACAATCATAATTCATGTGGACTTTATAAAAAGAACCACGGATTTGAATTTCAAATTTGCAACGCGACGACAGTTGCGTCTGTAATGGAAATAAGCCTTCAGAACGAGAAATAGATTTATGTCTGAGTTATAATAATTTTTACTTTGTAGGTGGGATGGTGGGAACAATTAATAGAGAAAAGTTAATATTTTAAATTTGGCGGGTGAAATTGATGCAATTTTTTCACTTCCATGTGCATATATTTCATGCCAGTGGACGCGGCAAAGCACAGACAACATTTATCTTTAATTTTCACCTTTTGATAAGACTATTTTTCTTTAAACGTTTAACTTTCTGTAATATTTTAGTTTTTTTCAAAGTTTGTACCTAAGAGACAGATTGATGCAAATTATTTTATACCCATATGAATAGAACTCTTTCAAACTTTTTTTCCCTGAATGCTATGTTGTATTAATAAGCACCCGGGCAAAGCCGGGTATTAAGCTAGTAAAATAAATAAAATATAAAAATAAAATGAAATAAGTAAATAAACAAAGAATATCGAAAATACTAGATGATATAAATAGTTAAAGCATCTTTTCCAATAAATACACATACATCCCCTAACTTATGAAGATTTTTAAACTGTGAAATGTATTTTATTAATAGCTTCCGGAGTAAGTGGAAAATTTTATGTCTAAATGTGTACTGAAGACACCTTTTTGTTTTTACTCTAATTAGTCAAAACAATATTCACTTTTCTTTTATGTGTTCAGTAGTAAATAGCAGATGGGATGGGATGGCCATTTGGAAAAACTAAATTGAGTTTTTGGATTAAAAGTGTGTACTTACAACTAGGGATGCACCAATAATCAAATTGGCAGATTCATGATCAGGTTTTTGCTCAGATTACCAATTTCCCCATCAATTTCCCCCTCTTTCTTTTTAATTTAGAGTTTAGAAATAGTTTCTAATTTATGTCAGAGACAAGATGTTTTTTTCCATTTTCTTAATTTTCCCAAAAATTATTTCAATATTTTATCAAATTTCTTTGAACCAATTTTCATATTATATTTAATCAAGTTAAATTAACACACTAGACATGATTTTTTTTTTTTTTTAAAGTATGGAGAGGCTTTGGTGAGATTTCTACTTTGGGGGTGTTTTAAATTTTAATTTGTTTTTCAATTATAAGTAGCTGTTTAATTAAAATTTTTCTTTTTTGAAAATTAGAAATTATCTAAAAGCGCTATGCTAAAGAGAAAAGTACCGACACATGAAAAATGTTGCAACATATTTATGCAAAATGGAAAAATTCATTTATTAAAGTATTTATATCAACCTGAGAGACTTTTTTAAAATTTTATTCTCAGAGTTATTTGTTTTATTTTTACTCACTAAACTTTCGCACTACATATTACAATTTTGTTTAAAGAAAATTATTTATTTCTTTTTTATAAGATAATTAATCGTAGTTTCTTGTTCAAGGCATACTGAAAGTAATTTTATTTAAAACATTTTTTTCCGCCAGTTGATCGGCAAAATTTGTCTGGTTATAAATAAAATGAAGCACTCATGTTTTCTAATTCCAATTCGAAAGTTCATGAACTTAATTATTTCTAATAGGGCCATGAACTTTTTGTTTTGTTTTTATTCTGTACAAACTTCCGTACTGCTTGTTATAGTAAGGATTGCAAAAAGTTATTTATTTACTGTAAAAAAAAAAAAACTTATTTATTATAGTTTCTTGGTGAAAGTATGCTTTTAAAAATGATATTAAAAAAAATATTTTTCCGTCAATTATTCGGCAAAATTTTGCCGATTTTTAATAGTCGGCGAAGTGGCCGATTATGGTGCAACCCTTCTTTCAGCAACGGTGTTCTAAAATGAACGGGAAAGAGACGTAAGCAGGATTTATGTACCGTACAATTCAGTGAGATTATTTAAGAGCAAAAGTGTTTTTTAAATTCGTTAACTTTAAAAACAATCATGCGTTTACTAAACGATTGGCATATATGTTTATAAAGATGATAATATATTTGAAGTAAATATATTCATCACGAATGTGTCAAAGATACACTTTGTTCATATTTCTTTCAAAATGGGTTTTACCGGAAACAATGTCGTGTTTTAAACACTAACTAAATATACAATAAAGTAAAAATGGCATACCATAACAATCACTTGGGTGTTCTTAACTAGCATATGTAATGCAATTCTTATTTTCTCACTATTATTAAAGGCGTGATTTATGTATTAATGCGTTTTTAAACACATTTTTTAAACAAAAAGCAGGGTAGCTTTGTTTGTTGAAAATTAAGTAACTGTACATTGTAAAAGTTAATTGTTCAATAGTTATTCAGTAAAGAAAAAGCTACTAGAGTAATAAGCAATAAAAAAAAAAGGGTTCTGTGGGGAAGTTGCTAAGAAAATTTTTAGAAACTTCAAGTAACTTTCAGGCTGGAGTTGATATTTTCAGATTATTCTAAGTAAGCTATTGAAAAATCAAGCTTAATTGATAATTTATTGTTTACAGAATGCTCTATTATTTTTTGGCAAGCATTACGAAACAAAGAAGATGTCTTCGTCTTTTCCCACTCTGTATTTAAAAAAAAAGAAAAGAAAAAAAAACAGATAGGAAAGAGCGGTATTCATTTAAAGGTATCATCAAGGCAAACAAGAGGGTATCACTGATAAATAGCATACTTAACTAAGCAATCGAAAAGCGCTGCATTAAATATATAAAAGCAAAGGTAAGGTATTGTTCTAAGGTAAAAAGGATGCGATCTATTATATCTTAAGTACTTCCTTGATATTGATCAGATGATTTTTTTACCGTTATTTAATGAAAGGGAAAATGTAAAAATAATTGTTGTGAAAACTGTTGGAAGTGTTGTTTTAGAAAGAAAAAAAAAGTTTAATGAAAAAAAAAGCTGCGATATTTTGAGAATATTAATAATAAGTGTTCTCAAGAAATGAAAGACAAGCACCTAAGAAAAATTTATTACAGAAATTACTGTAAGTGCTCTTTCGAAATAAAAGATAAAGTCAGAAAAATATACTATGGATATTCTGGGAAAACTTTGTAAGTGTTCTATTGAAAATAAAGAAGAGCATTGACTGCTTTTACAGTCCATTTTATTCTAAAGCAGATTTTTATAACGGTACTTCTGTACTTTAAACTTTTACTGATGACTTCTTTGAATTTTGAGATTTGCAGCTATCGCAATGATTTCTATGTGTGTGTGTGTGTGTGCGTGTGTGTGTGTGTGTGTGTGTGTTTTTGCTATTAATTATAGTGTTCGAGTCTTTGTGCAAACGTAATTTCTGGAATAATAATGTGACATAGTCTTACGCTTTTTATATGCAACACAAACATTTAAAGCTTATACAGGTTATATTAGTAGTGTTTACAAACTTTCAGGACAGATACAGTATACCTACACTGTAAAAAAAAAGATGTTTTTACAGTATAAAACATCTAATTTTATAGTAATAAACTGTAAAAATTCCTAATTTTACCGTATAAAACTGTAAAATCGCTAGTTTTAAACTAATAAACTGCAAAATTGCTGCTTTACAGTAATAAACTGTAAAATTGCTAATTTTACAGTTTATTACTGAGCATTTTACAGTTTTAAACTGGAACCTCCGCTGCCAGTGTTATACTGTTGTTTTTACAGTATAATATGCCCTACTTTTTTGGTAATAAACTAAAATTGTTGCTTAACAGTAATGAGGTGTAAAATTGCTAATTTTACAGTTTATAATTGGAACCTTTGCTAAACTGGAGCCTCTGGAACCAGTATTAACTGGAACCTCTGCTGCTCTGGATTTTTAAACTGGAACCTCCATTGCCAGTATTATACTGTAAAAACAACAGTTTATTTTTGCAGTGTATGCTGTTGGAAAGCACAAGTACTATATGATCGGAAACGTTTTGCTGGCGTGGCAATGATGAAACAGAAAATTCAAACATTGACGAGCTCAATCATTAGATCTCACCTGCCTGGATTACTTCCTCTGGGGATACATTAAGGTCCTGGTGTGCAACAGTCCCGTTAGCAATGCTGAGGACCTTTTCAGTTCTTGGTTATTTTTCATTACCAAGTGTGGGTCATTTATCCTAATCGAACACAATAAATAATCCAAAAACTAGTGTTTTTAATACGCATTTATTAGTTTCACATGTGGGTTTATTTGTTTGTATGTATGTATGTATGTATGTAAGTATGTATGTATGTATGTATGTATGTATGTATGTATGTATGTATGTATGTATGTATGTATGTATGTATGTATGTATGTATGTATGTATGTATGTATGCAACTCTGAATAAAAGATAAAATTCAAGTTCTTTACAAATATAAAAGTAATATATTTAATACTATTATCAATACTAAAGCTTAAACTATATTAAATGTTGATGTATTACAACTGTTTCATTTTTTTGTGTATGTAACTCTGAATTAAAGATAAAATTCATGTTCTTAGAAAATATACAAGTAATATATTTAATACCATTATTTATACTAAAGGCTTAGCTATATTACACGTTGAATATAATGATGTATTATAAGTACGTGTAAAATTAGCAGATATTCAATAGTTTTGAAAATCAGAAGGAACTCAGTTGGAGTATCATGAGTAACTCTAAAAGCTTATTTTTTAGTTTTTTTAAACTATAATTTAAATGAATTCATGAATACATCCATTTTTATTTTCCTTCCTAACATAAGAGCGATAGCAATATAAAAGAACATAGTGCAAGCGCATTCATTGGTTACATTGTAATCCATTAGCAAACTGAAAACTTAGCAAAAAGGAGCATAATAGCTGGGGAGAATTTTTTTGACTTATTATACGTGAAAACCATCTTTAATGATTTTGAGATTGTCAAAATAGTTTGACACTACCTTTCAGAGCAGATAACTTTCTTATTTATAATGTTGAAGATACTTTTTTTGCTATTGTTCAATGAAATTACGCTCGGTTTTTCTGGTTTTATTTAATGCCTCTTATGATAAAATGATAGTATGTTATTGAATTGGGATAAAAAGCTTAAGTAATAAATTGATGGTTACAGTTTTTAGTTAGTACGGTACAGATCATGTGATTTCTTCCACAATATTGTAGTGAATATAATAAATTGTGCTTTTTTACCATTGAATGTATTTGTGTAAATATTGGAGGTTATGACAATTGAGAAAAAAAAAAATTCGTCAAATAATGTATACAGTCGAGTCCTTGTATTAGAATATTGCGTAGTTAAAAGAATATCCCTCTTAATATGAAATAAATTTTCAATGTACCAAATCGTTGTAATGTATTATTTTCATCCTGGTAAGAAATATCCTGCTTATGAGAATATTTTTTCTTGGCAAAATTGCTTTTTCTTTACGCGAGTTCGACTGTACAAGCAAATTATGATCTTAGCTAGCGGTTAAAAATTATCAGCAAACCATGTAAATGTTCCATACAGTAAAAATAACCAATCGAGCAGGGTAGTGAATTTAGATTCTCGTATAGATATTCCTTTTAAATTTTATGCGAAAGAATTCTAACAACTGTAGCTCCTGGATGATCTCCAATTAAAATCTCTTTTCCGAAACACAGAAGTGATTTCCAGAGATGTAAGTATTGTGACTGCAATTTTCAGTTTAAGAAAATCTTATTTTTTGCACTCTAGAATTGATTAATTAGTAATTGTAACATTCGTGTGCGTGTGTGACATTTCAAATTAGTCAACAACGGCTTCAAAGTATTATTTAAAGTAAACTAAAATGATGCTACCCTTTTAATCCAGAAAAAAAGAAACATTTAAAACGAATTATCCAAGTTATTCTTTAATGCTGTTAAAAGTATTGAGTCATGGTTATTTATCATGGAATAAAGCTGATTTTGAAACTGCACATGTTGTTCCATGGAAGATTCCTTGCTTTATGTGTCCTCTCATATGCTGGTGTTATTGGTAACGATATCATTCTGGTCGATGACAATGCGCAACTGCGAACGTTGAGGACTATCTTGAAGGTCACTGTTTGGAGTGAATACAATAGCCATTAGCTATCTCCAGATACGAAGCCGATAAAAGATCTTTGGGACTCTCAAGAGACAGACAGGTTACGGCTTCGAATCGTCCTCCAGGGAAGCTACATGAGCTGGATCAAGGTTTACTCCATGTCTGGTCCTTGCTTCCTGTTTGGTGCACTACAATTTAATTGACATGGGGTGGTGCCCTACAATTTAATAGAATGGTCTATGTAGCCAATGGATTTAAGCTCGGAGTTGACTTATTTCTCATTGATTCCTTTTGGTATTATTTTTATGATATTTTACCACGTAAAACTAATTTACCGTTATTTGAAAAAATGACTTTTCTAATTAGAGTGAGTTTTATGTTGTAAATCATTTTTCCCGAAACTTATGCAACTTTCTAATCCAATGATACGTGCAGTGAGAGCTTATCACTCTTTTTTGTCGTACTACTAGCGAGAGGACAAGGTGTATTTTGTGATTTTTAAAAGATTCGACAGGCAAGTGTTTAAGTATTTTAATATACTAGTACAAGTGAGATTTGTTACACTGTGGCTGTTTCTCAGCTGACAATGTTTTGTCCATCAGTTAAAGGATTCATTTTCCAAGGTGACTTGTCGGGTATTATGGAATACTTACCAGGAAAGTACTCGACTTAAGTAATAATGAAAAAAGTTAAAAATAGTACCATTCGAAAGAGCATACTGCGTCATGTCTTTGACCCAAAGATCAAGTGCCCTCGTCTCCTCGTTTTTGAGATAAGGGGTCTTAAAGTCGGCCGAAAATGAGCCAAATTTGAAGACTTGGCAAGAAATTGAAGCTAGCTCCAGATTCTCCCTACCGCTGCTTGCTTGGCATCGCATCGTTTCCATGTTTGGTCATTTGCAAAGAAAGTAAGATGTTTTACGTTAACCCTTTACTTGTATGAGCTAAAGTAAAGAATGCTGGTCAAGACTATGATGTGGAAAGCAGAGAGCTTTATCCAGAGGAGCGAAAACTTTACAAAGAAGTTAAAGTTTTATCTTTTTACGATTGATGACAATACACATTAGAGTTTTAGTTATTTGAAGTTTTTTTACTGAACTAAGTTGTATGTATTAATTATTATACGTTAAAATATATTGCACGTGTTTCTAAATGAATAATTCGGGATAATTAAAAATGAGTGTAAAGCTCATGTGTAAAAAAGTATGAAAAGCAGCTAATATGAGCTCATGTACAAAAAATGAAAGAAATAATCTTTGGGGTAGAAATTAAATTGTCATGGATTATGATATCAGTTCTTATTGAAAAAAAAATCGATACAGGAAGTTTCACTATCTGCCAACTCTTAGCAAAAACATTTATTTATTTTTTTAAATTGAAATTGAAAAAAAAAAAAAATTTTTAAAAGAAAACGAATTAGTAAATATCAATAGCTGCAAAATTATATCCACATCGGAAATCACATCAATGGTAGAGGGAAATCATTATTTCCATTCTTAAAATATACTAATAGAGTCGGCATTCATTGTAAAAAACCCTGCCGTTCAAACGAATTGGTCACTGTAGCGAAAAGTCTATGTAACGTAAATGTAAAACATATTGCATGTTAATTTCGTACTGTTTAAAAACACTAGAATAACTTTTACTAGTTCTGCTATATGTTCAACGGGTAGGAAAAGACTAACAAAATTGTAAATCAATACAAGTTTAATCTTGAAGTTAATACAAGTTTTAGCTCTGTAAAAGTAGAAAATAGGTGAAAAAAATCATGAAAGAAGGCCTGATGCACTGGAAAAAAAACGCTCAAGCGAAGAAAAAGCACAACTTGATAAAAATAATTAAATACACAGAAAAATTTAAAATAGGAAAGTTGGGTTTTGAGCTGCGGAAACTGTGTCCCTGTCAGTCTGTCTATTGGTCAGTTTTTCTGCCCCCCCCCCGCAATAATTTTTGGGTGCATAGTCCGATTCGATTTATTTTTTTTTAAATCGAAAGAGCTCAGTGAGGACAATACACTCCCATACTCGACTTTTTGATTTGAATAATATTTCGTTCAATTTCGAATTTTCAATTTTTCCCCCTGTCTTCACTTATAACTTTTGAAGGAGCAAGTTCGATTCAAGCGAACATTTTTTTTTCGAAATATCTCAGAGAAAACACCTCATTTCTGTTTGATCTTTTTATTTGAACACATTTTCATTAAATTTTGAGCATTTTTTTTGAAAGACCATTCTTACATACCCAATGATGCAATTGACAAAAATGTTTGGGGGAACTCACTTTGATTTATAGGGGACCCACCAAAAGAAAAGTGGTTTGAAAGAAATTATATTTGGAATTTTTACAATTAAAAACCCTAAATACCCCCCCTCATACTACAGAATTGTACGAACACTTAAAAAAATAATTAAAAAAACAGGAGGTTCAGTTGTCACCTCCTGTTGACAAGGGCCCCTTAACAAGGGGGACTCCCCTTAAACAAGGGACCTGCTTTAATCGCAAATAGTACGATACAATTTAATTTGCAGATGACCAAAAATGGGATTCAAGTTTTCCGTTGGATGCAAATAGTGTAATCGCACCGCAGCTGCCAGTTTCATTATAACTCGCTAAAATTGGCGATTTTTCAAAAAAAAAATTAGCTGACTTTAGGACCTTATATTTTGATAACGGGGGCGCGAGGGCAAAAACGCGTGCGTCCAGAAACATGTTTTACAATGCTCTTTCGATTGGTACTCATTAAAAAAAAATTCATTATTCCATGATCGCGTACTTTCCTGCTTAGTATTTATTAGTCTCCGAAGAAGAGTAACTTTGTCATTTCAAGAATACTGATGTAGTTGTTTGTGATACTATTAGTTTAACTAATATTTCCTTACGCGTACATGGGTGTTCAAGAAGTGCTTTTCTCTTCAGCTGCACACTTATGCTGGGATCATTGTATACGAAAACTGGTCACTACTAATTTAGAGCCACAATACCAAGACAGCCTTAACCAGTGCTTGCGGCATGCTTCAATCATATGTGTTATGCTTATAGTATGTGATACACTTATGGCAGGGCTCAAAAGAGCCATTCTTTTACCAGGACAATGCTCGGTCACTCATAGCAAGCACTTCAGGGAACTTCCTTTTCCCTATTATGACCTAGTCTGGCATGCGAGATTCTCTGATTTG